>JACEVL010000849.1:150000-175000 GCA_020284085.1 Aporrectodea caliginosa
TGCACTTGTCTGAAAAGTTTGATGGTTCTTTATCACGTGATGCATTTGCGCTTAACATAACATACTTAAGGGTTTTAAGTGGTTCAGAAGACGTTTAGACTGTGTTAGTACCACTGAAAGCTTTTGTTTCCGCTTGTCAGGTGTAAATAAAAGGTATACATAGACTTTGTTGATATAATAGACACAATCACAAGCAAGGACGCAGCTTTAATGGTATACCCCTAAACTCTAAAGCACGTACAAAGTAGGCCTAAACGCACGGTTCCCGCCTATTAACAAGCATTGCGACTAGTGGAAACGTTAGTTACTGTAGTACTTAGTACAGAGATATATAGGGACCTACTCTATGAAGCCTAAGCATATGCACAATGATGATGTGATCGTCAGATATTTATGAAACAATTTACAGCCAATGAAGTGATACGAAGACCGAGGAACAATCTCCTTTCCCTCGGGGTAATGCACTCCTAGCAAGAGAGATACAATAGTAACAATACAAATTATCGTTTGATGATAAACTCCTAGAAATGCTTGAAATTGGAAACACCGTTATTCAATACACTATTTGTATGCAAATTGCAAATTAAAATTTCATGTAAGCGTGCGACAGTTTGACACAGAGGCGTAGCCAGGAAAAATTTCGGAGGGTTTTAAGTTTTCAGAGGAAATTGTCGTAGTTTTTCTGCGTCTTTAGTATTTAATAACAGTAATGCATTTATATAGGGGTTTCAACCCGTAAATCCCCTAAATACGCCCATGGTTTGACAGAAATCCAGTAAGTAACAAAAACAAATTTATCGGCACACATTTGCGAAAATAATGTATTCTTCCTTGATTAGCCTAAGTGGAGGAAAATTACATAGGAAATTGTTGTTTGTGTGTAGTTACGTATGTATGCATGTGTGTATGTAACTATGTATGTATGTGTATGCATGCATGCATGCATGCATGTATGTATGCATGTATGTATGTATGTATGCATGTAGGCCTTTGTATGTATAATTGTATATGCATGTATGCAAATATGTATGTATTTGCGTGTCTGTGTGTGAGCGTCTGTGTGTGTGTATGTGCGTCTGTATGTATTTGTGTAAGTGTGCATGTGTGTATGTGTGTATGCATGTATGTATGTATGTGTGTATTTACATGTATGCACAACGTATGTTTGTATGCATTTATGTTTGTGCATGTGTTTGTGCATGTGTTTTATGTTTGTGCATGTGTAGGTATGTATGTAGGTATCTATGTATGCACGTAGGCTATATTGTAGCATACTGGGTCGCAGCTCGTGTCCTTGGCTGTTCCAGCCAGTATATATACACTGCATTGCAAGTCTTGTCAGCGTTCAGTATTCTTCGTAAAAACATCACACAATCATCGCAAAGACATCAGACAGAACTCGATGCTTTGACTGAACTAGAGACTTTGAATATCGAGTACTTTTATAACACACAAAACAAGGATGGGTGGGTCCGCCCCACCCACTGTCTATGCACTCATCCCTTTTAACTGCGATTCCAACCGAAGGATGAGTTCCAGCCAACCAGACAGCTGCAAATCCACGAACGTCTTTCAACCCATTCCTCCATGGAACCACAAGCAGTAATCACAGGTGCAACTTTACCTGTTACATGTAGCGCCAATTCTATAATATATATATATATATATGGCACACTTACACATATATATATATAATTATATATATACAGTAGGCATATATATATATATATTATACAGTATATATGTAATATAGGCACGTACGTAGTACTACGTACGTATAGGTACGTACGTATACGTATTACGTAAGTGTATGTATACTTGTATATGTATGTATATACGCATATATGTAGGCCTATGTATATAATGTATATATATGTATGTAGGTATTATGCTTGCATGCGTGTGTGTGTATGTAGCCTATATATGCATGCATGCTTATGCATGTATTTCAACATTTAATATAATGCCTTTTGACATGGCGCTCGTTAAACCTCTTAAGGGGACTGATACAACGTATAGCATAATCAATACTTTATACAATCTTACTTAATCTAACATAGCCTTACACGACATAACAAATTCTATAACATAACATAAAAGCGGCAGAACACTGCAGCATTTGATCTTCCAACTTCCGTTTGCGCTTATTTATCGAACCATTCTGGAACCATCGTTTCTGACGTATACTGCAGACACAGAACCTGATGTCATCAGAATCGGTTTCAGCTGAGCCAGGCAAAAACGCAGTAGGCATACAGTATATACACATGGACAGAGGCCAGGTACGATCTGCGACCTGACTGGATCACATAACTCTCCATGTTTGACGTGGGCGTGCTATTAGGCGGTGAATTATCAATGGCAGAGCACGTGAATTCGATTTGCAGAACATGTTTTTATCAGTAACATTAGATACAGGTCATATGGCGTAACCTTTCGTTCAATGCTGGCGTGCCCTAGCTCAGTCGTTTCGTAGTGACACGAATTCACATCCTAGCAGGACTGTCAAAGTTCAGAATACGTAAGCTTAGTCGGTCCTCAACTGTGCCACCCGAGTGAAGGTTAATCAGTCAAATGCTCTCTCATATATATATATATATATATATATATATATATATATATATATATATATATATATATATATAATATGTGAGAAACGGTAGACATGGCATTAGAGCAGAACTTTTTATGTTCAAAATCAGTCTATTCGGACGTTCCACGATGATTGGCACTGCGTCGGCAGACATCAGAGCTTTGTGCCAAGTTTGTGGAATAACCTCACTCGGTTGTCCTTTACAAAAGCTCTAACACGGAGCTTGTTTTATAGAGGAATAACCTCACTCGTTTCTCCTTTACAAAAGCTCTAACGCGGAGCTTGTTTTAGAGGAATAACCTCACTCGGTTCTCCTTTACAAAAGCTCTAACACGTAGCTTCTTTTATAGGCATAACCTCACTCGGTTCTCCTTAACAAAAGCTCTAACATGGAGCTTGTTTAATAGGAATAACATCACTCGGTTCTCCTTTACAAAAGCTCTAACACGGAGCTTGTTTTAGAGGAATAAAAATAAGCTTGTCTCATAGGAATAACCTCACTCGGTTCTCCTTTACAAAAGCTCTAACACAGGAGCTTGTCTGATAGGATTAACCTCACTCGGTTCTCCTTTACAATAGCTCTAACATGGAGCTTCTTTTATAGGAATAACCTCACTCGGCTATCCTTTTCAAAAGCTCTAACATGGAGCTTGTTTTATAGGAATAACCTCACTCGGTTCTCCTTTACAACAGCTCTAACATGGAGCTTGTTTTATAGGAATAACCTCACTCGGTCTGTATTTTACAAAAGCTCTAACACGGAGCTTGTTTTATAGGAATAACCTCACTCGGTCTCTCCTTTACAAAAGCTAACGGAGCTTGTTTTATAGGAATAACCTCACTCGTTCTCCTTTACAAAAGTTCTAACACGGAGCTTGTTTTAGAGGAATAACCTCACTCGGTTCTCCTTTACAAAAGCTCTAACACGGAGCTTGCATGTTTTACAGGAATAACCTCACTCGGTTCTCCTTTACAGAAGCTCAAACACGGAGCTTGTTTTATAGGCATAACCTCACTCGGTTCTCCTTTACAAAAGATCTAACACGTATCTTGTCTTATAGGAATAACCTCACTCGGTTCTCCTTTACAAAAGCTCTAACACGGAGCTTGTCTTATAGGAATAACCTCACTCGGTACTCCTTTACAAAATATCTAACACGTAGGCCTATCTTGTCTTATAGGAATAACCTCACTCGGTTCTCCTTTACAAAAGCTATAACACGGAGCTTGTCTTATAGTAATAACCTCACTCGGTTCTCCTTTACAAAAGCTCTATAACACGTAGCTTGTTTTAGAGGAATAGGCTAACCTTACTCGATTCTCCTTTACAAAAGCTCTAACACGGAGCTTGTCTTATAGGAATAACCTCACTCGGTTGGCCTTTACAAAGGCTCTAACATGGAGCTTGTTTATAGGAATAACCTCACTCGGCTATCCTTTTCAAAAGCTCTAACATGGAGCTTGTTTTAGAGGAATAACATCACTCGGTTCTCCTTTACAATAGCTCTAACATGGAGCTTGTTTTATAGGAATAACCTCACTCGGTTCTCCTTTACAAAAGCTCTAACACGGAGCTTGTTTTATAAGAATAACCTCCCTCGGTTCTCCTTTACAGAAGTTCTAACACGGAGCTTGTTTTAGAGGAATAACTTCACTCGGTTCTCCTTTACAAAAGCTCTAACATGGAGCTTGCATGTTTTACAGGAATAACCTCACTTGGTTCTCCTTTACAGAAGCTCAAACACGGAGCTTGTTTTATAGGTATACCCTCACTCGGTTCTCCTTTACAAAAGCTCTAACACGGAGCTGGTCTTATAGGAATAACCTCACTCGGTTTTCCTTTACAAAAGATCTAACACGTATCTTGTCTTATAGGAATAACCTCACGCGGTTCTCCTTTACAAAAGCCCTAACACGGAGCTTGCCTTATAGGAATAACCTCACTCGGTTCTCCTTTTCAAAAGCTCTATAACACGGAGCTTGTTTTAGAGGAATAGGCTAACCTTACTCGATTCTCCTTTACAAAAGCTCTAACACGGAGCTTGTTTATAGGAATAACCTCACTCGGCTATCCTTTTCAAAAGCTCTAACATGGAGCTTGTTTTAGAGGAATAACCTCACTCGGCTATCCTTTTCAAAAGCTCTAACATGGAGCTTGTTTTAGAGGAATAACCTCACTCGGTTCTCCTTTACAATAGCTCTAACATGGAGCTTGTTTTATAGGAATAATCTCACTCGGTTCTTCTTTACAAAAGCTCTAACATGCAGCTTGTTTTATAATAGGAATAATCTCAATCGTTTCTCCTTTTCAAAAGCTCTAACATGGAGCTTGTTTTAGAGGAATAACCTCACTCGGCTATCCTTTTCAAAAGCTCTAACATGGAGCTTGTTTTAGAGGAATAACCTCACTCGGTTCTCCTTTACAATAGCTCTAACATGGAGCTTGTTTTATAGGAATAATCTCACTCGGTTCTTCTTTACAAAAGCTCTAACATGCAGCTTGTTTTATAATAGGAATAATCTCACTCGGTTCTGTTTTAAAAAATCTCTATACCACACGGAGTCTTGACTGCTAAAAAACCTAAATGCTAAGATCCTTTAACTATAACTTTACCGATTTATATAAAATTCGTTTCTCGCCAGATGGACCAAGTTTTAATAAGCCTTACACAAACTGGTCAAGCATAAATAACACCCTTACCAATCCTTTACGAATCTGGCCAAATATAATCCTAAATATATACCATCCTCCAAAAGTATAGCCAGACACAAATTATATAATAGCCTATTTACGTCTTCAAGTTGAACAATTCTTACCTTTAACTTCGATTTCCGCTTCTTTGTTATCGATGAGTTTCGACGAGTTTCTGATCGAAATAATAATGTCGTGTGGATTATTGGTCGAGCTGTGTCTTCAAAAGGAGCAGTTTTTCGTCGAATTTCGAATTAATTTTTTCTGATAAAAATTTTCGATGCTCTTCTTCTGTTTACAGTAATGTGTTAGGCCTACAATCATGTCGTGTCGACCGATCAATCGATTTTCGATTTGTGTCACCAAATGGTACAGTTCTTTTGCCGAATTTCATCTTTCTATTGATCCTGATTAATTCCAAATGAAGCGCGATCGACTCGTTTCCACGGCACGAAACAATCGGTACAAAGATGACGTCATCAGAACAACAATCGCGAGATGACGGCTTTGTAAAATATACGTCATCAGTATTTTCGTTGGTTCGCAAAGTAAGCAAGTAAGTTCGTGGCACGCGTTGTCTAATTTCTGCCAATGTTAAAGAGATTTGTTGCTGTATACGACCTGCATGAATTGTCTGGTAGGCCTAAACTAGTAGGCCTAATTCAAATTCCGACCTTCAGTGATCGAAAAAAGCCTGCTTGTAACGCAAATTCTGATTCACTGTAGCCTACCCTTGAGTGAAATTGTGAAGCTGCATTACGGCCATTTCCCATCACAGTTCAGGCTTTTCATTTAAAACTATAGACCCTATAGGCTAGAGTCCCAGCTAAGCTTTAAACAAAATCTTACTCAGATCCATCTATTCCGGCGGCCGCCTTCCAATTGTGTAAAGTGTAAATGAAATTAAGATTCTGGGAGTAACCCTTTCAGAACGAATTGGCTTCTCATCACATGTCAATAAAATTTGTATCAAAGCTAAGCAATCCTTTTTTGCTCTGAGAGTTCTTGTGGCCCATGGTCTCACTGGTAACCGCCTTAACGACGTTGTGCGCTCCACCACACTTGCTCAACTTCTGTACGCCTCCCCTTCTTGGTGGGGATTTACAACTGTTGGGGAGAGAGAACGCATGACTGCACTGATCAGGAAGCTTATACGCCAGGGATATCTACCAACTTGTACCCCTACAATTGAAGAGCTGTGCGCCAAAGCAGACGCAGCTCTCTTCTCCGCGGTTTTGTCGGATCCTGGACATGTCCTACACGGATTACTCCTCCTATCCGCGAAACCGGATACTCCCTAAGACCTCGATCGCACAATCGTATCATTCCGCAATCTGACCCCCTTACTAGGAAGGGATTTATCACCAGGATGCTTTACAATTATTAATTATCTTCCACCTGCATTTAGCTTGTTACGCATTATTATTATCAATATTATTACTTCGATGTTTTACAATTATCATTGCATAACTGTTGTCCCATTGTGCGTTTGCAAATGGCGTAATAAAGACCATACTTACTTACTTACTTACTTAATTGCTGTCATACTAAACACAGCTCACGGTATCAACTCCTCGGTCTCCATCTCGCTCTGGTCTTCTCCTCTGGTAAGGGAATTTTATCCTCCACTTGGAAGGCCCAATCATTGGACAATGGACAGTGTTTAAATTCAGTCGGGTCTCGCCGGATCTGAGATCTGAGATCCGGCACATCGAATTTGAGGTCCGACACCTGAACTATAGGCTATAGGCCTATATATGAGATCCGTCACCTTAAAGAGGAGACCCGTCACCTCACACGTGTTTCTAAAATGTGTTTCTGTTACAATAATCGACTATTAGGCCTATATGCCTCTTCTTTCATACACTTTATGTTTTATTCGAATAGCGAATAGCGAGTACCGGGGTATTGGTCATATTTTCGTCTGATAGGCTAAGGTTTCAGATTTGCAAAAATTCAGAGATCCACCACTTCAGTCGAGTCGAAATGTTTTGCTGACCGTACAATAGGCTAACACTGTCATAAACCCTGACTTGCGCTCGTGAATATCGTGTTGTCCTCCGCTTAGCTTTTAAGTAACGATAAAAATTAATGTCCGCGCTTGATAACGAGAATGCCTGAAGTTGGTCTTGGATCCGAACCCAACGTTCGTTGTCGCCTTTGTTTTGACTGGAATCTTGAATGCGGATGGGAAGGGAAGGAACAAAAAGGGGAGGTGAGGTAAGGGTAGGGAAGTGGAGATAACGGGATGGGGGCGGCAGAGGGCGGGAATGGGAGGGAGGATTTGCCTCGTCTTGATTTTGACTGGCTACGACCCTGACCGTAAGCTCTAAACTTCTAGAGCGCCACTCGAAAGCCAAGCGCAGGGCATGACAGCTTATGCTTCTTCTTTTTCCCTTCCTACCTACCGGCGTCTTTATAATTATTTGACCTACCTGACCAAAACCAGGCTTAAGTCGCAACACGCGCTATAGCGAGAAAAAGGCCGAAATGTGACATAAATTCAATTTTTTAATTTTTAGCTTTTAACAGAATGTGATGCCAAATATGTTTTAAACACAATAAAACTACAATAGTGAGAGAAAATAATTTTTAACGGTATTTTAGATGATTTTGCAGTAGCTATTGTTTTAATAATTCATTGACTTTTCCTGACATTTACCATTATCGAGCCATTAATAGCTATGCTCCGCGTAAAGCTAGCCTAGCAACGGTGGTATGAATAGAAAGCCCAGACTTCCCTCTAGTCTATCATGAAGCCTGAAGGCCTACAAGCTAGATTATCTGTTTCAAATTTCATTCAATTCTTAACATGGTTGCTAAGAAATTTTGCATTTAAAATTATACAAGACAATAAATGCATTTTTCTCATAATTATAATTCGAACAACTGAGCCATGTTTTACATAACTTTGGACAGGAACATGATAAAGCAATAAAGTTGGTGTCATTTTAAAGCAGAGAATTTACGTTTTAAAGCAATATCTGACACTCAAATTGTAAAATAAATTGAGTTAGGCGTGGTTTTGATCACATGGGTCACATGTCTTCCTTGCAGACATACGATGATAAATATCGACCTCTGCGTGGCATGGCGTGACATGGCGTGACAGGTCTGTAGAGAATGGACTCATCAACCCCTATGGATGCTGTCGGTCATCAAGACCAGTTCGGCGGAAAAGCTCTTCCGGATATTTAAACTTTAATAGGACGTCGTTTTTTGTGTCGGCCTCGATCATTCATCATGACAGACTGGGGCTTATAGGCCTAACATAGTCAGTCGATCACTGCTTATAATTATAAGTCTGTTCATCCATCCTTCCTTACTTCCCCTCTTTCTTTCTTCCTTCCTTATCCATCCTTCCATCCATCCTTTCTTCCTTTTTATTAGTTCCTTCCTACCAGTCAGTGCTCATTATCACAAACCCCGCTGTCTGCTTCCTTCGCTGTCTCCTTCCGTGTCATCTCTCCACTTCTTTCCGAAATAACGTTCTTCCTGTCTTCACCTGTGCCTGCATTAATGCCTCCCTCACTGCTTGCTTTCCGCCATTCTTCCGACTCACTTTCCTTCCTTCATCCGTTTTCCTGTGCTTTCCCCTCCTCCGTTTCAATTGTCCTTGTCTCTTTGCGCTTTCGGTTGCATGAAACGATAACTCAGCTTCAAGCAGCGCAAGTATTTGCCGACATAAAGGCTTTCCCAAATCGAATGATCGCCACTTCCACACAACCGTGTCCAAGCTGTTAACGCACAACTGCCTCTATTACCAGCCAGCGCAGTCGTGTCTGGCTCCAGTTTGACATGGGACCTAAACCGTCAGCGTGGCGCATATATATAGACTCAGAATTCGAGAAGATGAAGGTCTTTCGTGCGGTGCGTTTCCAACGTTAAGGTCCGGACTTATCGTTATAGGACGGACGGGTGTTTTATTACAGACCGTATGTCGGGTCGGATGAAAGAGGAAGCGCTGGTGAGTGGCCGAAACCCGAAAACCAATCGATAAGACGATCGACGAGCTAGGAGAGACCGCTGCCGCCGTCGTCTATGGGACAGTTGCGTCTCAGGTTCACCTTCCTGCATGGAGAGAGCATCGATTGAGGTCATAGCAATCGATGTCTCTCGTTCCACTCATAGACCTCCAGATAATGAGCCACACAAGACCGTGCATCAACGATCGAAACGGAGGATCCGCTTCTCATGCATACACACAATGGCCGCACGACGCCCGACCGAGCGACGCCGGTTCGACGCTCAGCTCTTTCCCTCGCCCCACATGATATCGATACCTACGACGACAAAGCACAGTCCTTATACTTTGTATTTTGTATTTGATCATTATTTTATAAAGCGCTTCTCACAATTATAAGCCTTTCAGAAGCACTCCCAGTGCGTGCCTGCGTGGTACTCTGAGGGAAGGGGAAGGTTTTAAGGTGAGAGAAAGAAGTAGAGATGCCACTAGAGAGGATGGTAGAGCGTATACAGAAGTATACAGTTCATTCCATAGAGAGGGACCTATGCAGGCAAATAATCTGGAATGAGCCATTGTGGTCCTAACACGGGGAACGAAGAGGTCAAGCCGGTCAGAGAATCTGAGAGGACGCAATAACGTGGCAGAGAGGGGACGGAGAATTTAGTGACAAAGATATTTTTGGCAAGACCCAGTTGAGATTTGAGCACGAGGATGAGAACCTTAAATTGGATGCGCACAGATAGCGGTAGACAATGAAGTTGTTCAGCCATAAATGTAGAGATGTGAGAGAATCGAGGAAGGCGAGCTGTAAGTCTGGCAGCAGCATTCAGTACGGACTGAAGAGGAGATTATACCCAGTTTATAGTTCAGTTAGCTGGACAGGCAATTGGAACAGAAATCTCTAAATATCAATCCACCCGCCATGAGAGAGATTTGAACCTACGACCTTCGCTTAACAGTCCAGTGCATTAGGCACTGGACTGTCGTGGTGCATTCCGTCAGTCTATTGTGCGGGACCGATTTAATTCTAGAAGGCAATAAACTGGCGCTTAAAGAGGAATTTGTGGCTGAAAGAATTAAGTCTGCACTTTTAGGTTTTTAGGGTCTATATATATATTTCCAGTTCACTTTCACCAGATGCTGCACTTGCTCTTGCTCGTGCGTTTGTTTGTTGTAGGATTGACTACTGCAGTGTCATCTGCGCTGGCTTCCCCTTGGGGCGCATTGCTCAGCTTGAGCGTGTGCTTCGTGCAGCTGCTAGGCTTGTTGGTGGATTCTCTAAATTTGACCATATCTCGCATTATATGCGTGACGTACTCCACTGGCTTCCTGTTTCTCAGCGCATTCAATTTAGGATTTCGGTCTGGGTCTGGCGGTGCCAGTTAGGGAGCGCCCCAGTCTACTTGCACGAGTTCTGTTGCCCTACCTCAGGTTTAGATGCCCGCAGATATCTTCGTTCTGCATCTGTGGCGTACTTGCTGTTCCATTATTTTGCGCGCACTTCAAAGATGCAACTTCGTGCCTTCTCAGTGGTTGGGCCGACCATCTGGAATAATCTTCCTTCAGATTTGCGTGTTCTTCTAGCTGGAGACTCTGCATATACCCTTTTCAAGAATTAAACTGTTCTTTATCGCCGGAGTTGGGCTGGGAGCGCCTCTGAGTAGGTTATCTTGGAGGGGCGCTATATATGTCCTCTGAATGAATGAATGAATATATATCAATCAGTCAATCAATCAATCAATCATAGAATTTATATAGCGCCTCTTCAAGGGGTTCTACTCAGAAGCGCTCCCGAGCCAGGCCTGATCATAGAAGAAAGTCTTTAATAGGGCGTAAAAGGAAGTCGAGTGAACACGAGGAGAAAGGCGAAGGAAAGATGGCAAGTCATTCCATGCTGTTGGACCAACGACAGAGAATGCTCGGCGCTGCATAGTAGCAGTGCGGGCAAATGGAACCAAAAAGTCACCCCGAGAAGAGGAACGGAAGGCTGAGCGACCAGTAAGAGAGGAAGAGAGAGCAAAGGTGGAACATAAGTAGCGAGGAGACGCTTTGCCAAACGAGAGAGCAGAGCCGATACAGAATACGCTGCCGGAAGGGAAGCCAGTGTAGAGTATGTAGGAAGAACGCTACCATAGCGAGGTATGCAACCAACAAGGCACTATGTATATATATACATAGTGAGCAGGCGCGGATTTAGAGGGGGCGGAGCCGGCGTACGCCCCCCCTAAACCTGCAGCAAATGTTCTCAAACTAAACTGACCTAAAACTAATATAACTGCAATTTGGGAATAGGATGTTTGAAGTACAATGAACGAGGACAGATTTAATGCACTCATTTTATTGTTTGTCCACAAGGACATCAAGTTAGACATTGATGACATTATCAATGCCTACGCCAGAAAGCATCCAAGGAGAAAATAATAAAATAATAGCCAATAATATCCTGGACCAAACTTTAAACGGAATAGCCAATGCCTACACATTTTTATTTATTTTTGTTTTTCCTGTAATCGCATTGCGTTCTGACAATGTGTTATGAAGAAACGAAGATTCTATTATATAGAATGACACTGCTTAATCCACTGGCATGTGACACTTAATTATTTTCTTTTGGATCAAGGGTTGCATGATCAAAACCGATAACTGATTTATAATCGTTTCACTGTTAACCTTCAGTGGAGACCAGTTGTTTTATATGAGAAACTATATATTTTTTTGAAGTTCCATAACATTTTCTATAAAAAGGATCATTATAGTTTTGCGTGATCTAATTTCATATATATATATATATATATATATATATAATATATATCTATATATTTACGGGATTGGATTGGTAGTATTTACGCCCCCCCTAACCAGAAATCCTGGATCCGCCTCTGGTGAGGGCCATCAAAATGGTCTTAATGTCTCAGTCTGAAATATTGTTCAGTTGCTTCAGTCGAATAGGGATTGTTTTGGCAGACTTAGACATTGTTTAAAACTAAATATACTGACAGATAAGTTATTTAATTGAGCCTTCAACAACATCGAAGTGAAGAGAAGAAGGAGAACGAGAGAACCTGCGAAGGACAAAATTATATAGAGCCAGGCAACAATAATATGAAGAACAGGAAAGCATTGAAGCCTAACCCTGTCGCTTGTGTTGCGGTTGTCAAATGAGCACCTTTGAACTAGTATAGGACTATACTTACAAGACAGACAGCTAGTCAGCTAGTCTATACATGCTTAAACCAATCTACATGTATGTGTAGGCTAATATTATTGTCTCCTGAGTGCGTTTCTCGTAGTTTACGTAACTTTTCCGATATAAAATGTAAAATGTAGCCTATACTTTTCTATAGCGACCGTTTGGCTCCGTTTGATCCTGCTCATTTTTCAGTGCATTATCGGATGAGATCCTTCACCACTGCTCTCCGTTTGAATAAGTGCCACGCCATTTAAGGTTCACGAGTAGCCCAAGATTCAAATCTCTAAACAAGTAACCATCGGGACCCATACGCACTAGAATTAGGTCAATTGCATCCGCAAAACTAAATTAAAGTTTCCTACTTTTGTATTTAGTCTCTTTCTTCACCGGTTCCTGCACATTGCTAATTCAATGACTGCAACAACTGAAGATGACAGAAATCGGAACACAGACATAACTTTGCATTTTAGTGATCGTGATATTTCTTTCATTTCCTCTGCTGCAGCTTGCTTACACCAATGAAGATTGAAGCGAAGACCGAGTACAGAACCAGTCATATGTAGAGAACATTAGTATCATATTTGGACAGGTGGCTTGTAATGGCTGACAGGAGGTCAGAGACGATCGAGTTGTTTACAATAACATGTTGTTTGTATTGATTCCAGTTCGTGTCGTAAACATCGTATACTCTCGGAATAACATTGGATCAGTTGCGTCGCCACGATTTAAAAAGTAGTAGGCCTACTGCAAAATGGGAAGCAGAATTCGGCCATGCATTGCTTGAGATAAGAAGTGGGTCTAAGCCCATGAACATGGTGCGTTCATGAGCCCACTTAATAGCTCATGTATGCATGTATGCATGCAGGCCTATGTACATGTATGTATGTATGTATGTATGTATGTATGTATGGTATGTATGTATGTACGTATACTATGTATGCATGTATGTATGCAGGCCAATGTATGTATGTATGTATGTAGGCCTATGTATGTAGGACCTATACATAATCGGATACTTGTTATAGTGCCTTTTAAGTAGATCTACCTCACAAAAGCGTTGTCTGTTTTATTCGATATGATATCAAAATGTACATTTTCGTCCATAAGCAAAACAATGCACAGAAAACTAGAAGAGTGACAAATGGCGCGCCCACGACCATGTGGAGCTCAACCAACGGATCCCCCCCCGTTCATAGGTGACAGATGGCAACATGAGCAGAGTTTCTGGACCAAGCTGCGTCGATAGTGTTGAGCGACAATGAGGTGGGGGTGTGGGGGGATGGGGGTGGGGTGGCAGCGTTCGTAGCCCATGTTACACCTCCGTCCGGAAGTCCTTCCTTGATGGATGATGATGTACGTCCGGCCATCTCTCGATCCACTGCTTCATGCATTCCTCTTTGTATGCCACAAGATGGATGACGTCACCATTTTATACAGCATAAATCAATAAATAAGTAAGTATATGCTAATGTGAAGGTAGCTAATATACTACTAAAGGGGTCGTCCATTAATTATGTCAACAAAATAGGGGAGGGGGTTTGGAAAAGTTTGACACAGTTGTTGACAGGGGGGGTTCGGTTCAAATTGACGTCAACAAATTTTTTTCCCAATGAATCCAGAAAAAAGGTAGCGAAAGAGTAAATGTATTAAAAAAGGTCATCTAGTTCAAATCTCTAAAAAAGGTCATTGAGAAAAAATTTCAGTCGGGCTACGCTGCTGGTAGGCGGGGGTCTGGGATTGTTGACATAATTTTTTTGGGGGAGTCCGTCAATGTTTGACAGTTGTTGACAAGGGGGGAGGGGTCAAAAAAGGCCTAAAATTTGTTGACATAATTAATGGACGACCCCAAAGCATTAATTATGCAAGAATACACCGCTGTTCCTAATTGTCGTTCCTTGAATTTGCTTCAAACCAAAATAACGCTGACATGTCGCAAACACTTTTTGAGATCAGCCCAAACAATGGTGACTGATGTCGACCACCACCACCCCTTTTAAAAGTGATGGTGACGTGACTGGCTACACCACTTTCATGATGGAATGTGACGCTATGGGTGTATGCCATCGACCTATAAATATACGTCGATGGTCTATAGGGCCTACCTTGTGAAAGAGTCTCGGCAATTGTTGACGTTTTGCCTTGAGGGACAATAAGCAAGCGCGAACGTTTGTTATATTCTTTTGTCACCATGGATACGCTTGCTTCGTTGCAAGAAATTCAGATTGTAGGCCAACATTGAAGATGGCGTCCTGGTTGAAAAATCTGTATCAAGTACGCGAATTGCCGATGATAGTGGCATTCGTCAAGGAGCTGCTTCAACCAGGAAACAAACTCTTATACGGATGCTTTGTTGAACTGCCTGTTCGTCTGCTATACTTGAGCAGCGGTCCAGAGGCCTCTCTACTGGGATTGATTGGCACAGCATTATTTGCAATAGCAGTTGCAATCTGGATCGGAAAGAAGATTAACAATGCAGCCGAAAGCTCTTTTGCACGAGCAGCTTTATGGATCATTTGTGGTGTGCCAGCAACAGTATTTATAACAACGATGATCTGGGGTCTGGCTTTTTCTACAGTAAGAGAACGTATGCTACAGTCAAGCAGTCTGTGTAGTCTGTATCCCGTTTTGGTGAATTTGGCTCAATTCTGCGCTGGCTTTTATTCGATCTGGATTTCATGTGGACCAGTGGTAACCTATACGAGCGGTACCTTCACTGTGAGCTTCTCGACAACGAGACAACAAAACTTGAAGTTCGTGAACCCGGTTCCGGTTCCGTCTCCACAACCGATACCAGTGCAACGGCCGAGACAACCGTAAGTATAGACCCTAAGCGTCAGTCTACATAAATGTCCATTTGGAGTTGGAAATTTTTTGAAAAAATTCTAGCAACCGATCGCATCACCCTCAGCGCTCGCTTCTGCCATTTAATGGGTCTCGCACGGATCCCAACAGCCGCCAGCTCTTTTGGAAGCATTCGACACTTTATGGGGCCTGTTTTTAGCGTTTTAGGATCCGTTTTCAGCTATATCTGTGTAGCGATGACGTCACACGGCGTCGCTAGCTGGGGTGAAACCCGGTTGAGGGCAGAGGGATCAGACCAAAGGCGGCTAGCACCAGTGTCACAGGACCAGGGTACTTGCGTGGAGGGGTAGCGTTCTTGCCTCAGTTGCATGAGCAGTGATGCCACCTCATTATCATTCATATGACGGGAAACCTCATATTCCAACCCTAGATGGCGTGAGTGAATATCCGGGTCTTCCTGGGGAGAAGAAACCATTGCCCTAAGCAATAATTCTGGGTTCGTGGTGGTTTCACCCACAGACTTTGATACATCTTCATCAAATAAATCAACATCTAACTCAGAAGTCCTTGGTACATCTGTCATGACAGGGGTTCGAACTCTAGACTCTGAGGTTTGGTCTTCAACAGGTAACTCATATCTTGTCGCTATATCATTAAGGACATCACTAACTTTAGACAGATATTCTGCTTTCAGTTCAGCATCAGAATAAATCAACTGCAATAACTCATCGTTCTTTTGATCCATGTTTAATTAATGTAAACTATCATTCGAACATAAAATGAGATTAAATAACTTCTATAGCGCTATGTCCAGTTCAAATAGAGTTATCTAGCAAATGAGTAACACTCTAGTTAAACACAGTGAGAACAGTCTACTTCTATAGCTGTCTATGCTAAGATACAGTTCACACATACATCAACTTAAATCAGCTCAACCAACCAAATCTGGAGCACGATCCCTTAATTTTCCCCTTTATAGAAATTAAAACAAGGAAAAGAATTTGGACTACTCCCTGATAAAACGTGAGCACACTTCGTTGTGGAAAGAACGACCTGCACAGCTTCAGGACCTCGGTGACCTAATTCTGCCAACACAATAGGTACGTCGACGAATTTCGACAAAACTGGTCAAACCACTTCAGTTTCAGGACTCAAATTAGTCACCTCACTTAGCGGTTACTTTTCAACGACTTAATACCCAAACATTTGTATTTTAATCGCTGATTTCCACCAATTTCAAGGCTACCCGAAGTTAGATCAACACAACAAAATGGCCGGTCTCCTCCTTCTTCTCCACACAACACTCTACTGACGCGGAAGTCACTGGCGCCAGCTATCGATAAGAATGTTATATAGCGCCTTATCGCTCCCAAATTTGACAAAGCTCCATCTAGCGAAAAGGTAAGGAACCTTATAAAACCAATTTACGTCACAATATCCCCTCCTCAACAGAAAATTTCTTCAACCAATGAAGAAATTTTTGGAGATTCATCTCCTGTGCTCCAAATTACCATATTCTCACTCACAACACAAGGTAAACAGTGCAAAGGCTACATGTTTGCTTCTGTGCTAGGTTACAGGATCTCAACAATTACCCATTGTCTTTAGCAGATACAAACTGCTATACATGAAGTGTACCAACTAAGTCTCACAGCATGTGTACAGATTATCTCTTAACTACAATACAAAAAGAACTTGGAGAACTAACAATCAGTTAAAAGCTCCACTCAGGTCATGTATAATGTTTCACTCTGTGTCTAAAACAGCAGCATGATGAAATGCATTCAGTACAATCATTACAGACACTTAATGACATATCATCTTCTACAATCACATCATATAATCATCAACACAACTGACTGTCTGTCAACAGCTCACACACTAGTTGATTGATACAAATCCAAAAGTACCTCTTATACTAGACTATGAAGTTAAAAGATCTCTTCACAGAAAGAAAAGATTTGAACCATCCCACATAAAGGATTCTTAATCAGCTTGTCTGAATGTCAACAACACTGGATCAGATACACAGACCATTCAAATTACACAACAGCAAATATTTGCAAATTGGAATTCCCTTAAACAGGCAAGGAAAACACACACATGGCTCCTTCTTAATCACCATTACATTAACAAAAGGTGACCAGCTAGGCCAATACATGAATTATTAGTTTCATTAACAGACAGCTTCTTATTCCAAACACAATTGAATTAAATCCTCTACAACTAAGGATACAAATCTCACATATGCTTCACATACAATCACATACAATCATTTCTCATCTAACATGAAACACACAAGGATTTTTCAAGGGAGAATTATGTTTCCTTACAACTGTTTTGTAGTGTAAGAAGAAACACGCATGTCCCTTTCAAATTTCCTGTTCAAAACAAATTTACCTTGTATTCAACACCACAACATAACTCTTAATCACCTTGTACCTTACCATTTACATCTTACATCCTAAAAACAAACAAAACCGTTCGTGCTCTGTTGCACGAAAGGGTGCCCTCACCATAGGGAGATGCCGATCCCAATCCCGTTGGCTTTGGGACACAACCTTCTCCCACATGGAGTTTAGGGTTCGAGGGAATCGCTCCACTGCTCCAAGGCGTCGGCGCAGGGCTTGGAAGAGTGTAGATTCAACCCACGGGCCCTTGTCGATTAGCAACTGACAGGGGCAGCCAAACCTGGAGAAGGCAACAGCGGTGGCCTCTTGCGAGTAAACCGGAAAGGCTTCGGCACGACGAGGAAAATGGTCCAGGCTCGCTGTCTGCTCGATGTTTTCTTTCCGATCGGAGGGGGAGTTCTCGTTCACCAGCAAACACGCGTCCTTGTTTCCTCCGATGGCGTCCTCGTTCCAGAGCGTAACTTCTTCAATTGGACTCGGCAGATCTGTCTTTACGATTGACTGTCTTGTTGGATTTACCACATGAACTGCTACATCCAACGTTCTGCTTGGCAACAATGTTCCTGCCACAACCAAATCCAAGTCCAAAACTTTTGGTTGTGTAGCCCAAGACTTGTCTTCGACTTGCAAATTCGGCAGCACGGCAAACGTTTCAACGTCCATCTCGGATAAAGCTGGTATTTCCACATTTCGAGCTGTCACAATCTTTCTGCAGGTGTTACCACGTCTTGTAGCACCTCGATGCAAGGGAAGAGCATGTTCACCAATTTTGATCCAATGTTCTTCAAAATTCCATGTGGCTTTATGCTGCTCTAACCAATCGAGTCCTAATATCAGTTCCGACAACTGTTCAGTAACCAGGCAGTGTACTTCGAACGTGAATCCGTCAGCTTCACATTTCAAGGTCGTTTCGCCAAGGACCTTGATCTCAGTAGAATTTGCGGCACGGAGGACTTGTTCTGACTTGACCAAGTCTCGACGACGGATGATCGATGCAGGAGCAAGACTTATTTGACTACCAGTATCGATCAAAGCGTTCAGTCTTGAACCATGAACTCGTAGTGACAAATAGGCGTTCGTGCTACCTTGTACGTAACACACGTTGGCTGACTCTCCTTCTGTAGTTGCTTGACCTCTTTCTTCAGAATTGTCCAGTTGTTCACCCTGGCGGAATGGGCAGCTACGGGCAAAATGTCCACTTCCGTGACAGTTATAGCAGCGATTGTCACGATGACCAGAACGACGGTTATTCTGTGACTGAACTTGGTGACCACGCCCATTGAACTGTCGGGGAGGTCCAGACCAAGTCGGATTCTCCCTTGAGGTTTCATGACTCACCGGATGATCTGCCAAACGCCGATGGATCGACCCCAAGTCCTTCTCGAAGCGGTCCAGACGCTGCCGATGTGATTCCAGCTCCTCCTTGAGAATTTTTCGGAGTGTCTCGGCTGAGACTCCATCTTCCTTGACACTTTTGATCCGGCCAGGACGACGTTCGTAGACTTCTCCGCCTTCGTCCTCTGTTTTCTGGTAACATTCCAGCCGTAATGCGAGCTTAACCGCATCGTCCAAGGTCGCTGGCTCTCTTTCACGGACCTTGAGGGCTAAAACTTTGTCCCTCATCGCGTCGATGAAAGCCCGGATGGCTATAGTTTCCCGGTGTACGGAACTCGGTCCTGGATAGGCCAATGTCAGCAGGCGACGTACATCTTGGGCAAGAGTACTCAGGTCCTCTCCTTCCTTCTGCCTGCGCGTACTCAACTGTGTTTGGTATAAGCTGGCCTGGTTTGCGCTTCCATATCGTGACCTCAGAACGTCCACAAGATCAGAAGACGAGAATTCCGAGGTTGTGTTGCTCTCACAGAGAATGTGGCTTGCGGGCTCAGTCAACGAGCACATGAGTTGACTCACCCGATCTTCCTCAGTCCAGCGATTGTGCTCGGAACATATTTCAAAACGTCTCAAGAAGACTTCGATCGAAGTCCTCCCGTTAAATGTACCCAGTTTCAACCACTGGCGATTCTTCTCGACAGGTCCGTTGGTCGAAGTGATCACGCTCTTTGTTTCTGTCATTTTCTCCGCAGCACCGGACTTAGATGGGGTCGGTGGTGGAGGTTTATCTTTCTGTGACGACGGTTCAGTCTTCAGAACCATCTTCTCATCGGACGGCGGCATTTCTCCGTCAGTAGCAGCAGAGTTCGAACTTACGGAGGCACGAACCTTTTCAGCGGCTAAGAGATTGAGTTCTTCTCTCAGCATCTGACGAAGTAAGTCTCGTGGATTCTCTTCACGTGATTCGGCTGGCCACGGCTTCTGCGGTCGGTCAGGCAATGTGTTACTCCAGACTGTACCGATTGCACCTGTCTGATTCAATTGAGCTGACTGATAACAGCGACTGGACGAGACAAGTCCTGCAACTGGTGGAGGAAGGTGGTAGATCTCACTGTATGAATGGCCTGGAAATGACGACGGTGGCGGCGGAACTTCTTCACGGCAGTTGCCTGGTAGGCGAAGGTAACTGTCGGATGCACACCAGGTCGAGACGTTCGGTCGCAGACCTGTCGACGTATGAGTAGGAAGGCTGCTGCCCCGGCCGTTGCCAAACTGCAATGGAACGCTGATGTGCGACGCAAGGGGATTTCCAGAGATCGTTGACTCGATCAATGGTTGATCACGACGAAGGGAGAGCGACGAGGCATCCCTTGACGAGGTTTTCCAAGGCTGTGACGAATCTGTGGTCAGACCGCTTAGGAATAACGACGACGAGGGATGGATGGGACCTGACTGAAGGACGCTCGAGGTTCCCGGACCAGACTGAACGTAAGTCGGGTCACTGACGAACGGAACAGAGTGCGTCGAGGTTCTTACTGACGGCGTTTCAACGAAGTGAGTGGCATGACGGGGGTTCGACGTTGAAGGGAAGGTTGTGCCCCAACGACTCACCAAAGCCACGTGACCGGGATAGGCATCTTCTGTGAAATTTACCCCGGAAGCGCGAAGGGAACGGACAGCTTCCATGCGAGGGGTTTGCGGGTCGACGGATTTGTTGGCTGACATGCTCGATTCCCATTTTTCACCTGCAACTAAAAACTCCAGATTAGTTTGCAGCTGATTTACTTTATCTAACAAATCCAAATACTCCCTATCCAATCTCACAGACTTACCCATAGCAGGAAAAACCTGTTTTGATTCGGTAGCATCCACATCTGCTCTCCTAGTCCTTGCAAAAGCATACTCACCGTAAAGGTCTGGTTCCCGACCTTCCATCAGGTCGAATGTTGACCTGATCTCTGGTCTACTTTTATGCACAGCGGTCCCCAAAGGATTCCTGTCTGTTCCAACAGCCGAAAAAGTAGCAGTACTAAACTTGTGCACATCACTTACCTCTTCCTGAGCAACTGGAAATACCTTACTACCCTCGTGGACAACCGGAAGTACCATACTTACCTCTCCCTGAGCAACCGGAAGTACCCCACTTCTGGTACCAATTGTAGCGATGACGTCACACGGCGTCGCTAGCTGGGGCGAAACCCGGTTGAGGGCAGAGGGATCAGACCAAAGGCGCCTAGCACCAGTGTCACAGGACCAGGGTACTTGCGTGGAGGGGTAGCGTTCTTGCCTCAGTTGCATGAGCAGTGATGCCACCTCATTATCATTCATATGACGGGAAACCTCATATTCCAACCCTAGATGGCGTGAGTGAATATCCGGGTCTTCCTGGGGAGAAGAAACCATTGCCCTAAGCAATAATTCTGGGTTCGTGGTGGTTTCACCCACAGACTTTGATACATCTTCATCAAATAAATCAACATCTAACTCAGAAGTCCTTGGTACATCTGTCATGACAGGGGTTCGAACTCTAGACTCTGAGGTTTGGTCTTCAACAGGTAACTCATATCTTGTCGCTATATCATTAAGGACATCACTAACTTTAGACAGATATTCTGCTTTCAGTTTAGCATCAGAATAAATCAACTGCAATAACTCATCGTTCTTTTGATCCATGTTTAATTAATGTAAACTATCATTCGAACATAAAATGAGATTAAATAACTTCTATAGCGCTATGTCCAGTTCAAATAGAGTTATCTAGCAAATGAGTAACACTCTAGTTAAACACAGTGAGAACAGTCTACTTCTATAGCTGTCTATGCTAAGATACAGTTCACACATACATCAACTTAAATCAGCTCAACCAACCAAATCTGGAGCACGATCCCTTAATTTTCCCCTTTATAGAAATTAAAACAAGGAAAAGAATTTGGACTACTCCCTGATAAAACGTGAGCACACTTCGTTGTGGAAAGAACGACCTGCACAGCTTCAGGACCTCGGTGACCTAATTCTGCCAACACAATAGGTACGTCGACGAATTTCGACAAAACTGGTCAAACCACTTCAGTTTCAGGACTCAAATTAGTCACCTCACTTAGCGGTTACTTTTCAACGACTTAATACCCAAACATTTGTATTTTAATCGCTGATTTCCACCAATTTCAAGGCTACCCGAATTTAGATCAACACAACAAAATGGCCGGTCTCCTCCTTCTTCTCCACACAACACTCTACTGACGCGGAAGTCACTGGCGCCAGCTATCGATAAGAATGTTATATAGCGCCTTACAGCTCCCAAATTTGACAAAGCTCCATCTAGCGAAAAGGTAAGGAACCTTATAAAACCAATTTACGTCACATAGCCACTCATTGTTAAAAACTAAGATGATAAGTCAATTTGGTAAGATATGCAAAAAATCCAGAGAGTAGCCTAAATGATTAAGTGGTGATTGGTGAATAGTTTTAAACATAGGCTATTTAAGCAATCTTTTGACTGGAAAGTTAAGTCGCTCTAGGCTACTACATATACAGTAACTATACAATTATACATCATGACTTGTTAATTTATAATGTCAAATTTATAAGCATAAACACTTTGCTTAGAGTGATGTTACGGATCACTTTGTTGGATAAGTCCAACACGCAGATAAGAAAGCCCGACGCTCAAGTAATGTAATGTAGTGTAATGTAAAATCTCCGAAATTTTCAGCGTCGCACAAAAGCCACGCCAGAGGGACCAGCTTATTCATTGGCGCAAGTACGGTAAGCAAGCCGACGCTCAAGTAAGAAAGCCGACGCCCAATCGTCATAATTATCATATTCGTTTATTAAGACTAGGCCTAATCCTGTCGTCAAAATGCAACAGTTAACATTATAATATCAGGAGATGGCAGGTTTAGTCTAGTAAGCATTCTTAAACAGCATGCTTACTAGCATGGGCGTAGCCAGAAAAAATTTCGGAGGGGTTTTAAGATTGGCGGAGGGGGTTGGTTTTCATTGAAAATCGTCGCGAAAGTCCAGGTTTTTTGTATTTTGCATGTAAAAGCATATAAATGTTTTTAGAAAATTTATTGGGGGGGAGGTTGACCCCGTAAAACCACCCCTAAATACGCCAATGCTTACTAGACTAAACCTGCCATCTTCTTATAATATGTTAACTGTAAGAAAGCCGACGCCTAAGTAAGAAAACCCGACGCTCAAGTAGGCTAAGCATTTATTTTGATTCTTTTCGTGCGATTTCAGGTATTCTCTGTGGTTCTGACTCGGGTACCAACTATATAGAAACAGCAGCAATTAAGAGGGAGATTGATCAACTCCGACGTTTACCAATAGCTCTCATGGAACCAACAGCAACCCTCTTCGAAGAAACAGTTTTTAAGACAATTTCTTCCTAACTTAGCAGTAGGCCTACAACTAGGCCTATAGACTATAGTAACTATAACTGTATCGATACGAAATGACAGTTATTAATTTTTAAATTTCGCAAACCGTTGTCTAGCCATTTCCAAACTGTATTTTACGCATAACGAAACCGTTTTATCCACTGCCTAGTATTACAATTTCGCTGTATTTTATTTCGCTGTATTTTACACATAACGAACCGTTTTATCCACTGCCCAGTATTACAATTTCAATCTTACTGAATTCAACGCAATTTCTACTCTTCAGAGTTTCAAAGTTTTATAAGCTGACTATCGTTCTGTTTCTAATCAAGAGCTATTACTGTCGCGGCACCCTCCCTATCTGAGTTGCTAGGGTGTGTAGGTCCTGCCCTCGGGTAACCATTGGATCGGTGGCCTCCCTGCTTACCGTGTCCTTGAGCTGGGTCCTTTCCTCAGCTCTTACTACAGACCTTTGGGGCTTCCCCATCTGTAACAGGGTGTAAGCTACTGAGACCTCATCCAAGGGCCTAACCTCAGAAGGGAGTGCCATTTTCGGGCTCTCTACAGGTGAGACTACCAGGGACCTCTCAGCTCTACCAGTTAATCCACTAGGGAGTTCATTAGAAAGGCCCTTATCTAGATGGTCCTCATCCCTTTCGACGAGTTCCTCGCTTGAGCCAAAGGCACTGAGTGCACCAGGATAACCAGTGGCCCCAGGCACGACAAAGTCCGAGATCCTCGGGCGGAGGATAACCTGAGGTGATCTCAGGTCAGGATTGGATGGAGCCCTTAACTCACCCAGTAACCTTCTTATTTCACCGAGGTTGTCCTTAAGCTCCTCTAAGGTCTTCCCTTGGGACTGGACATCTAGTTTTAAAGAATTAAGTTCTCCCGGAAGGGTCCTCCCGGCTCTTGGGGAAAATGTTGGTCTTCCCTCCCCTTCTCTTGAGGGTTGGGACTTGCATTTAGAGAATCATCTAAAAAGAATTGAGACTGAGCCATTCGGACTAGCCAATAATGTTACATTTATTGATGATACAATTATTGTGGTATTTTATTTCACTGGTACAATAATTGCAATAAATTCTATTCGATAAAATCAAATTTAAATTAACAGTATCGATTTGATACAATTACAGATAAGAATATAACCTAATCATCAATACCAAAATTTCTCAGTGATTTAGCCGATCACATTTAAACTAGTCTAATCCTAAATGTTCACTTAATAGACATTACAGAAATACAAAAGTTATTGCTACTCTTCCAAGTCCTAACCGCTCATAAAATACAATTTCTAGCCGGCGCTATACAAATCTTACCAGGACCAGGGCAGGGATCAACGCTAAAGAAGTCCTCAGGCCTCCTACACCGTCATTTTACGGTCGTCCTTTAGGATTTAACCACCCAATAAATAGATAGCAAATTAGCGGCTATTCCGACCTAATTTATGGGGCTCAGGGTTTTCCATTTCCATTTCAAACCAGAAGAAAACCACCAAACGACCGAAAACAATGGCTGACCAAGACGAAAAGCAACTATCAACTCCGCGTCTTGATACTACTATTTTGATGACGTCAGAGTTAACGGATCAAACTAACACAGGTAACCTATATAGCGACACTGCC
>JACEVL010000849.1:180000-451022 GCA_020284085.1 Aporrectodea caliginosa
AAGGCAGGAAACGGCGTAGATTGTCCTTTGAACGTCGACTGTGGCTGCGGTCTCTATCGGCGTCTTCCATTTACTCGCTGCTGTGCGTTCTGATTTTGTGTTTCCGATCTGCGCTTTGTTTCATTCGTCATCACCTCCAGCTGAAAACAAAGATGCAGCAACAGAGGCAGAGATCCAGGAAGCCAAGCTGCTTTCATCTTTTCGGAGGAGCTTCTCTATGTGGCTGAGGAGCGTCTGTCTGTTCATGTGGGGGGTATAGCGGATGTCCAGAAAAGCCATATTCCAGTCCTTGGTATTGGGTCCTGAGGCGTTTCTTCTTCTGTGTCCTTATTCGTGTGACTGGAATTGTTTTCGTCTCTGCAGAAGTTCATGACAGTCTTTTCTTCTTTTCAGGGATAGTTGGCTGTATGTAGATGCTCTGACCATGCGGTTCTCGTCTTCGTCTTCCTCCTTCTCCTCCTGCTCCTCCTCGGTCTTCCCAGTTCTTTGTTCGACATGAGTCAATTCCATAACTGCTTCAGAGAGTGAGCTCCATCAACGACAGCGGCGTCTTACTCATCGTACAGAAGGATCTTTGATCGTTTGTGTCGTCTGCCTGAGGTATTTGTCATCAGGCTCGTTCTGCTGAAACGAAAACTCAGTTGCCAAATGAGAGATCGATCATCGTCCAAAAATAAAAAAATAAAAAAATAAAAATAAATAAAATAAACAGCATTGATCGACACGCCGCGACCATTGAAACAAATTATTTGGAGAGCCCTCTCGAAAGCGGGCAGACCGAGTTCAAGGGAACCACCTGGATTGATCCGCACCGATGGCAAGAGACCAGATGGCGCCACTTTGGTTCCATGGAAGCGAGGTTGATACAAAACTTTAAACGTCGTCGCTTACCAGAGAAACATCAAGAAAGTCAGAAACATCAGGAAAGCCAGACACGTGAAGAGATCCAGAAGACATCGAAAAAGAGAAGAGAAAGCAGAACAAAAACAACAACTAGAATACGGCTTATCACAAAAGAAAAGAAATCTGAGAAAATCCGGAAGACGGTGAAGGCCTTTGATGTCACACACACACACACCGTCGTTGAACCTACTTACACAGTGAGCGCAAGGATTGAAACGGGTAAGATGTCAAGTATTTTCATTCAACTTAGGTAGTAAACTACGGCAATTAATATGAATAATCGATAAGGAGGAAGGGAGCAATGTAGGCCTATTTATTTAAAGCACTTGATTTGGACCTCCCAATTGGAACAGTCTTCCGTTAAATATACATAGGCCTACAGTTCAACTGAATCGGTTGAATACACATTGATATTTATGATAGGCCTATAGGCCTACCTTAAGAAATGCTTGTTTTTATCAGTTTGATTGTCGTGGGACAGCGCTTTTAGGAATGCATGCTAGGCGCTATATAAATGTTGCATTAAATTACAATTCTGAATCTCAAGTAACTTGTACTGATATACTAGGTTCTGGTCCGTTCTCTTTTCCTCCTTCTTTCGTTCATCCAATTCATCACACGGTTGGTATGTCATGATTACTTTGCCAGCATTATCATGAGCATTAAAAGGGACCCATGTGAGCTCTTTATGGGGACCGTGTGGAAATATGGGTCTGATCTTATTATGGGCATATATTGGCAGGGAATTGGGTCAAGACAGAATCACATGAAGGTCAGAGTAAGATTGTGGTCATTTAAATCAGGGGTCTCCAAAGTTTTCCAACGGGGGGCCACATTGCTGACTTTCTAAAGCTCCACGGGCCAAAACTCCGAAGAAAAAAATTCTCTGTGCGCAGCTGTCCAGTGAATTGTGAGTAATGCGATGAATGCTTGGATTCATAATGTCTCAGAATATTATACTATTTAAGCACTGCAATGGTGTCATTGCATATCAGGCACAGTGCCTTACAAACAGCGAACATGGATTTTGGCAATATGAATGTCAGAGTACAGCGGCGTTAAAATTTTCAATTTTCCCAATTTAGTTTGTTTCTTCAAGGAGAGTTCCGCGGGCCAGATTAAAGGCCTTAGCGGGCCGGATGTGGCCCGCGGGCCGTACTTTGGAGACCCCTGATTTAAATGATTTTGAGTTTGACAAGTCTGGTCTGTTGTTGTAGAGAATTCCAAATACGAGCCGCAGTACAGAACAAACCTTTGTCCAGATGGATCCCATATGGGACCGACGTTCCAATACTGCGCTCTCTTGCAGTCGACGAAGGCGATCGATGCCAGCCCCCCTCCATGTTGGTGGCCTTCAAAACCTCAATTTCCAACAGTCTAGGCATGACTGTGCTACCGACCTTACGGGAAATCAACCGATTTCAATAGGAGAAAAAAAACACAGAGAACACGAATCCACTTTGGCCGATTTCAACCGGAGAGCAGAAGATGAACCAGAGAAAGAGTACGACACTGCTCTGGTCATTTTCAGGTATAGAACAAAAGAAAGAATCAGAAAAGAAAATGAAGCGATTTGGCTGAATCCAACAGGAGAACAGATAAGAATCAGAAAAGAAAATGAAGTGATTTGGCCGAGCCCAACAGGAGAACAGATATGAATCAGAAAAGAAAATGAAGCGATTTGGCCGAATCCAACAGGAGAACAGATAAGAATCAGAAAAGAAAATGAAGTGATTTGGCCGAACCCAACAGGAGAACAGATATGAATCAGAAAAGAAAATTAAGCGATTTTGGCCGAACCCAACAGGAGAACAGATATGAATCAGAAAAGAAAATTAAGTGATTTTGGCCGAACCCAACAGGAGAACAGATATGAATCAGAAAAGAAAATTAAGCGATTTTGGCCGAACCCAACAGAGGAACAGATCTGATATGAATCAGAAAAGAAAATTAGGCGATTTTGGCCGAACCCAACAGGAGAACAGATCTATATGAATCAGAAAAGAAAATTAAGCGATTTTGGCCGAACCCAACAGAGGAACAGATATGAATCAGAAAAGAAAATTAAGCGATTTTGGCCGAACCCAACAGGAGAACAGAAAGATGAACCAGAAGAGACTATGACACTGCAGCTCTGGTCATTTTCAGATATAGAACAAACTGAAGAAAGAGCTAGATCAGTTTTCAAGTGTCGAGATGGACAGCAACCAACGTGCACAACTGTGCACAAGGAAGCAAACCTCTCTATCTCATCAAAGGCTGGGTCATACAGGTAAGACCTACCTGAGTGGTGTAGGGTACATAATGGAATTTAGTTTTACTAAATCTTAATTGACTTTACGGTTAACGTGTTTCCCACCTTACTTTAGTCTATTTTTAACCTGCCCACACTTCAGCTTAAATTGTCTCTTGCCTTTACTCCAACATAATATCTTCCTGCATGCATCTGTGTCAGGTGGTGCTCTGGCATGACCTGGTGCTTGGAGGAATGTTGTCTTGGCGCTTTTGCCGTTAGAGACCACATTTCGGAGGACTGTTGTTAGGAGATGTTTAGAGTTCTCTAGATTCAAATGACCCGCTGGGAATCTGATGACACTTGATGGTTTCCAATGGGACCGTTTAGACTATAATTTTATCGCCAAACCACATAGTTTATTTGATTTGAAGGTCAATCTGATAAAAACCTCTACGCTCTATTTCAATCTGATTATTAATTGTAATAATGTGATGATTATCTATGTATACGTGGCTGGTATCTTTTTGCAGATGGCCTCGATGTTGCCCTTGGTGGAAAGATGCAACAAGAAATGAAGAAACGAAGGCCTTCAGCCGTTGTGAAAATCAATTTCGAAAACCGCTGAGATATTCAAAGTTAGAAGTATTCGTTTGGGTCTTCGTACAACGATAGATCGTTCACCAGGCGCATACCACATACCGAAAAACTGTTGACTGGCATCACGGCACGTGCTTCATGAAATAGACGGAACTGTCACACGAAACTCGGTTATCGAAAGTGTCAGCAAAGTACCGAGCAACATATGGTAAGTAAGAAATTGAAACAATACATCTTATCTAGTCTCATCGAACCCTATACCATCTTGTCTTATCTCAGCTCCTTCTATGGCTCCGCTATCACACAAGGCATCAGGCGATGATCGCCTCAATTGAAGCTGTAGTCAGAATTCGTAACCCATGGGAAGGCCGGTCAATCTCCCACATATAGTAGCATTGCAGGCTGTCTGTTCTGTTAGTAGTTAAGATTTAAATTGCATAACATGTAAATGTACAGTGCAGTGCATTTGTCAGGCGCTTAATAAAGAAAAGATTATTATTATTTATTAGTATTATATTATATAGGTTTATTATCGAGGGCTGTTCCGGCGGTGCCAAGGAACTGGGTGCAACTCAAATTTTGAGACCTAATCATTTAATTATTAAACTAATTACTTTGTCTTGAAATATGAAATATCCAGCATAAATGAAATAAATATAATAAAATTAAATAGCAACAAATAAAAGTGTATATAAATAGGCCTATTAAACTAATAGATAGATACCTGTGCACGCCTATTAAAAAATTGTCGTTGATTCGTTTGAACATTATTTGTAAATCGCCATTCCAGACTGTTTCATTACATTACAATGTATTGTATATCTATATATTTTCATTTGTATTATAATTTCTATGTTCTCGAAATTTTCATAATTTACGTTGTTTTTAGTTAAGTAAACTTAAGTTGATCTTTGGGCGTTACGTTTACGCTTGTTACGGTACTGATGGAAACCAGAAATGAGGGTACGGAGGCCAGGAATAAACGTATTATTCTCTGTGAAATAATACTGGCCTAATGATGCTTGGTAATAGTTAAGGCGGAACGTTTCAGTCCTTGGTCTGTATACAGGGATTGTTTTGGGTTTTTGCCCATAGGGCCATTTTGTCTTGTACGGACCGTAGTTGCATATGGCATTTGTTCTTATCCCAGATTGTCATGATCACGCCAACCCTCCTCCGCCGGCATGACCACATGGAGCCCATGAAGAATCCACTTTTCCATACGGGACCTTACGGAACTGTCCGAGTTTCAGTCTTCGTAAAACGCTGACATCTCTGGACGTCAACCTGTCTCAAAGAGAGAACTCGATCTTAATGAAACGCAGGGCACACACACCTCATCGAACAGAAGGAACTGTTACCCTCGGCTCAGCACACACACCTCACCGAACAGAAGGAACTGTTACCCTCGGCTCAGCACACACACCTCATCGAACAGAAGGAACTGTTACCCTCGGCTCAGCACACACACCTCATCGAACAGAAGGAACTGTTACCCTCGGCTCAGCACACACACCTCATCGAACAGAAGGAACTGTTACCCTCGGCTCAGCACACACACCTCATCGAACAGAAGGAACTGTTACCCTCGGCTCAGCACACACACCTCATCGAACAGAAGGAACTGTTACCCTCGGCTCAGCACACACACCTCATCGAACAGAAGGAACTGTTACCCTCGGCTCAGCCTTTGTAAAAACACGCAGCAGTCTTTGAGGTGATGGCACACAGTTCGTCAAAAAGACAAAACTATTCCATGAGGTTGGGTCTTGTTGAGCTCAGGGCGCTTTGGAGAACTTTGGAGAACCATTAAGGGAGGCTTAAGCCTTCGTGATACAGAAAAATTAAAGTGGTCTTCGACAAACAAAAGAGTTTCGTAAACTGAAAGAGAGAAATAAAGAAGACTTCAACTGAGATCCTTTTGTCGGCACCTATTAACATCGTCACTCAACTTTGTCTCCGGAATGCGAGGAAGATAGCGTCATCAAAGCACTCTACAGATTCGATCATTACGAAAAAGCGACACCTGGTGAGTAAGAAATTGAGTCAACGCATATTTTATAATTCAAGCTGATTGCATCTATTGTCTGTTATATAAAAGAGGTTGTTGCATTTAATCTCATCTTTTCATCTGAGCTTCTTCTATTGCGCCGCTCCAATTGAGGTCGTCGTCTAAACACGTGACCCAGATGGATGGGTGAGTGGACAGGCGGATGGATGGATGGTGGTAAGATGGATGAATCGATGTTTGGCTGGTTGGATGACACTTAAAGACAGAAGCCCTACATAGGCCTACCGAGCCAACTCGACATGAAGATTGAAGAGTGTAATTATGAATGCACCTACCTAACCATCTAATCCAATCCAATCCAACCTAATCACATCCAATCTAATCTAATCTAATGAGAATCTGATCATTGCTGTGATGATCACCTGTATGGTTGACTGATGCCTTTGTGCAGATGGAATAAGTGTTGTTCTTTGTGGCAAAGGTGTAATCAGACGAAATAGGGCAATCAAGAAATGTGAAAAGCAGTTTTGAAACCTGTTCAATAAAATGGAGATATAAACATAAGAATTGTTCAACACAGGCTTTGCTTTCCTTTTCTATAGTTTCCAGTTGTTACGCTGCTGTGTTGTGAGATTTCTTCCTTGAGACGTTACTGTTACAGCGTTTCTTACCTTAGGCCTACTTTATTTTCAGCCTACTCAAGCTTCAGCCTGAAACTTTCAGTCGCACATCTTCTACATTCCGCACGATTCTTGGTCAGGTGGTGAGCGGTCGTTTACGAACCAAAATCTGAGCCAGTTCAGTTACCAGACAGTCGGGAATATTCCGTCCAGTCTTTCGGCCCAGAACACGCTATACTGAAGGTAGGATAATTATATGATCATGTAATCAACAAAGAAATGGCCTACCTGTCTGAGGCTTGAACGTATACTTGGCTCTTCTGGCTTAGGGACAGAATCCACTCCTCTGAGAACTGTTGTTAATAGATATGTCTAATATATTACTTACTTCCTCAGCTTTAATAAGTTTACTTACCGTAAACTGTCAGCGGGAAGAACAGACGGCGAGTAAAAGGAGTGACCACCGGACCTTGTATGTCCGCGAACATGTCTCAGTGCTATCACTGCTGGGTCTGTTATTCTTTCCCAATTAACTAATAAAGAGTTAATCTTAGTTTCATGGCCTCCCATCCCAGCTAGTGAACGAATGAGACTTCAGGTTCTTTCAAGGTTATTACTATATTTACAGAAATCAGCTGCATATTATTAAGTTCTTTCAGCTTTAGTCCGAACTCTTTGAATTCATTTCTATCGGCTTTTCATTTCGCTTGTGATGGCTTTTGTAAAAAGCCTTGGCGTTGTAATTGCAATTGGAATTGAAAATTTATACAGTGCCACTCAAAGAACAAAACAGCCGAGCCAAACAAACGATCGCTGATCTGCTTGATTTTAGGCTGGAACATAAAGCTTACTGATGTATATGGGTTCGGCACCGACAAACTAGACCCGTCCCTGCATGGCAATCTTGTAGTATTTTCTTTTCTATAATGATACTACATATCTATCATAACGTGTAGTAATAATAATTTTCGTCGATTTGCTGTGCTTCTTTAGGTATCGTACCGGTGCAGGTGTGAATGAGGATAGATGGAAGGGAGATGAGGGTCGGAATGGTGATGGGTGTTGGGCTGATGTGTCTTGTTTCTTTATTATGTATTAGGGGTTTATTTGTTGTCGGCTGCTGGGCCAATGGCGTGGGTTAAAACCCCGTAAGCTCATGAAGGCAGAGGGGCCACTGGCGTGTTGTAAAATCCCGCAAACCCCATTATTATTTATTTTAAATTTATTTTTTATTTTCTTAATTTTGTATTGTTTTGCCGATGATGAGAATGAGGTCAGAAAAGTAAGAGCGAAGACTAGATTAGAAGGAAGAAGGTGGTGGAGTTGGGTGGCATCGGGAGAAAACATCGAGAGGACAACAGCGGTAAGTTTTACTGTATTCAAAGCTGATGAAATCAAATGCTGATTATTATGATTGTAGTCTAGTAGGTCTACACTTATAATGAATGATTTATGCAATTTATGAATGAATGAATGGGCTTTGAGATGAACTCGTATGAAATCTATCTGTCTGTCTGTCTGTCTGTCTGTCTGTCTGTCTGTCTGTCTCTCTCTATATATATATATATATATATATATATATATATATATACATAATATACATATAAGGCTTAGAAATGTGTAACCGTGGTCACTGGTCCATTTGGTAAGGCCATACAAGACGGTCTTTCGGTTGGTCGATTTTCCGTTTAGTACTGTTGGGTAGCGCAGTGAGGGGATAGAGACAAACAGGAAGGAACAGAAGATTTCCTCAGAAGGCACTTGTTTTTGACATACTAGAGAGCAGATGTTCTGCGCGTTATAGGTTGATTTGCATTAGAGAGTGACGTGGGGAGGCAATCTCGTCCCCGTCCCCGCCCCGCAACAAGTAAGTCTTTCCCATCCCCGCCCCATCCCCGCAGGGTTTGTCCCCATCCCCGCCCCATCCCCGCAGGTTTTCTCCCCATCCCCACCCCATCCCCGCAGGACGACATCACATTCCCCGCAAAAAGTTTACACCAATTCAAATTTAAAAAATAACATTTTTAGCTTACAAATCTATTTGTATTGCAGACTGCAATAGTCTGTTATTATCTTATCGACAGTTTGCATTAACCAAGTCCTGACTATTTCTGACTAGAAGGCTTCAGGAAGTAAAAAATCTCCTTATCATTTCTCAAGTTCTTAACATCACTCGGGTTTATTGCCGGCTCATTCCCCATTACCGCGGTATTACCGCGAGAGTAAACCCCATTACCGCGGTATTACCGCAATTGTTGTCCCCATTACCGCGGTATTACCGCAATTGTTGTCCCCATTACCGCAGGATTTACCGCGGTTACCGCGGTTTCCCCGCGGGGAAATTCCCCATGTCACTCTCTAATTTGCATCAAAGACGAATGTATCATTCGACTAACTTGAAAACTTTTTTTACAGTGTTCGTCAGAGAAACGTGATGATGAAGGTCATACAAGCGCTTCCACCAACCGAGGAATGAATGATTCGCTACTCTCGCTGCATTTCCTCATCGTCGGCATAATCTATGGAAGCTCATTAAGCGAAGCAGTGACACTTAAACGAACTGACAGGAATAAAGCGAACCAGTGGACACTTAACAGTGGAAACGAACTGACCGGAATAATGATAGGCGACAATAAAACTGCAAACGAATAAAAATAAAACCATGTATAATGTTACATCTTATGTTTTTATCTGTTGTCATAGTGGTACTTTTCACTGTTGTATGCATTGCCTACACCGGAGAGGGGATTGGTCACCTCTACTGGGGGGGGGGGTCACACCCTTGCCTGCCAGCATGCCACATAGACCCCATGTGATACTCATATGCCCATATGAGATCCCTAAGCAGTGCATGTGGTGTCTAATATATGGCATCTAATGTCTGTGAACATGTAGAGGTTACCTAGGAGACCCATAAGGGGCCGAAGGGTCCCGATAACCATGCACCGCCACCTGGGGTAATAGCAGTAGATAACGTAAAGAGACCAATCAAAACCAAACATCGAGGATATAGTCACAAATGCTTTAATCACTCCATCTTGACACTGAAAACTATTCAGTGGCAGATTCAGCAAGTCACTGATGAGCTGCTGAATGGGCGGCCACAGATGCCAGAAGGTGAATATCGTTGCAATTGCAGACTTTCAATCGCCGCCTGCCTCTCTTGAAAGTAGACTTGTGCATTCACTAGAGGACAGAGGCAATTACTGCTTTAAAGTAATTGCAGTACTATAGCTGAGGCTAAATGAGTCCATAAATAAGTCTCATATCTTTTTCTTCTGCCTCTTTAAGCAGGTTCAAATGTGCGACGCCGCCACTCCTCTCGCTTTTGAGTCTCTTCTTTGAGCTTTCTGTATCCATCTGTCATCATCCAATCCAGCATCGTCTGTCTTGGTCTTCCTCTAGTCTGCCTCCCCTCCATTTTCCTTCGATGACAGTTCTTAGTAGGGGGCCATCCATTTAGTACGTAGGCCCTACGCAGAAATCCTGGGAAAATGGACCCCTCCCTGTAGGCCTAAGCACGTGTGCTTTTAGCACCCCCACCTGCGTCCGTACGCTTGACACGCACCCCGAATCTTATAGAACGGTCTACAGGGCCTGCTACGCCATGGGGGGGATGGAAGCAGACTGCTTCCAATTGGTGCCAGGGGGGAAAAATGTTACTATGCAGAGGGGAAAAATTTGCCTCCCAGGGGGGAAAAAGTTCGTCTAGGGGGGGAAAAAAGTTCCTCCCAGGGGCGAAAAAGCAAAAAAAAAAAAAAGGTCATCAGAAAATTTTAGGAGTAGTTTTATAAAAATTTCCTGGAAAAAATATTAAAATTTTTAAATCGTGGCGACGAAGGGGGGATTGCTTCCACCTCACAGGGGGGATAGTAGGCCCTGACGGTCTATATATCCAGACTGAATAGGGCAGGAGGCCAAACTGTCGCGACTCAGTGCACAGCTGCAAGAGTTAATAGAAGTCAGAGCTAGGCAACGTGCATACAAGTGTGTGATCCTTTTCCAAAACCCTACATAGTTCTCCCCATAGTAATTGCCTGATCGCTGAACTGTGACTCATTTGAAGGAAGGCCAAATGGCCAATATAGACAAGTATAATTATCGAGGTTTACCCACTGCCTATGCCAGCACACGCAATCAGATGCATTTGGGTTACCCCCACTCCTTGCGTACGTGCTAAGTGGATAAGTGTCCGATTCATTTTCTTTGTCTCCCTCTTGTTGTGTATATAGGGGTTCTTTCCTCTCCAATCCATTCCATCACTTCTTCATTTGCTTTAGTTCCGTCCTGCTGATTTGCTCCATTTTTCTCCAGGTCCACATTTCGAAAGCCTCTATAGTCTTCCTATGTCCTTTTTTCTCATGGTCCACATCTCTGATTCCTACAGCACCAGACCACACTCCATACAGTGTTTTTATCATCCGTTTCTTCAAAGTCCTGTTTGTTTCCTCTCAGTAATTCCCTCCTTTTTGTGAATGCCTCTTTTCCTAGTGCTATCCATCTTTTAATTTCCCTGTGGCATTTGGCATCTGTCATGATCATACTTTCTAGGCAGCAGAATTCTTTCACCTTTTCCATTTCTTTTCCTCCAAAAATGTACGGTATTCTAACTGTAGTTTCCTCTCTTTACTTATCTTCAATACTTTTCTCTTTGATGTTTATTTTCATTCGACAAATATCGTGTTCAGTCCATCCATCATTTCCTGTAGACCTTTCTGGCTTCCCACCATCATTGCCTGGTCATCTTCAAGCCTCAATGCCTTGATTCATCTTCCTCTGACCTTTATCTCCTCCTCCAGATCTTCTACTGCTTCTCCGACAAGCTCTTCTATACAGATATTGAACAATGGTGACAGCAGGCATTCTTGTCTAACTCCTCTGCCAACCCTTCCCATTACATATATATATATATATATATATTTATATATATATATATATATATATATATATATATATATATCGTGTTCGTAAACTCCATCATTTCCTGTAGACCTCTCTACACATACATACATACACATACAGTGGCGTAACGAGGGGGGTCAGAGGGGGGCGGCCGCCCCCGGGCGCAGCACCTTGGGGGCGCAAAATTAGCCCTGAGTGTTAAGTACTATGCAACAGAAATTGTATTATTAAATTAAATAATTCAATATATTAAATTTAAAATAAGCACAAGTTAGTTTTCAGTTTAAAATGTGGCAAGGATAGTCAGCGAAGTAGCAAGCTATAATTGCGCCGTGTGCCAAGCGTAAATCTAGCGCCCCACCCCACCCTTCCCCAAAGATCAACTGAACCAATAACGACCTAAATTATGAGAACATAACCTAGATAAAACAGATGAAAATATATAGATATAGGCCTACGATGCATTGTAATGTAGTGTAACCGTTCTGAACGGTTTTGAATCTTGATCAACTTGATTTTGACAAAGTAATAGATGGATTTGCATCTGCAAAAGCCAGAAAAATTAGCTTGTATCCAGTAGCAGTTTCTTAGCCTTCGTAATCTTAGGCTCTTAAAAGACAATTATGACAATATGTTACTAGTCGTGTTACAATAGCGAATCTTTTAAAGAAGTCTAAGCTACTACTCACTGCTGACCTCTCTGTTCTTTAAATTTGTCTTTTCGTGTATAGAAAAATCGTTTCCAAGTTATGTTGCATTACTTATTACAGAGAAAATCCATTGAATAACATCTGGAAACTATATCATATATGCAATTGTATTAAATTAGTGCACACTGTTACCCAGTATTATACTAGACCTATGATACGAACGATTAACAGTCAACTAGAACATTATGAGGGGCGCACTTTTTAAGCTTTGTCCCCGGGCGCAGAAACCCCTCGTTACGCCACTGCATACATATACATGTAGGCGATGACAATTTTAATAATTTGATTTGTACTTATATGTCTATTTATATGTGGTATACTCTACCTTTCATAAAAGTAATAATAAACTTCAAGTCAGCCACAAACTTTTTGTCTGATAATGCCTGTAAACTTTTACTGTATTTGTGAATTCTGTGTAACATCTCATCCAGACCAATTGACTCAGAGGTGCTCAAGTTGCTCATTCACTTTGGCTTCTGTTAGATTGCACTGTAAGTGGAGTCTTTAGGTACCAGAAACAGAAAATAAATTTTGATTACTTTAATTTACAGTTTATTTTTGCAGGTAAACTGTCTCAGGCTCATTGATGAGCTGACCATAAAGGTCAACTATGGTGTTCTTAATGTACTCAACACCACTTAGGCTAGGCAGCACTTTTGACAGATGTAAGAGGTGTTACATCAAGCATTTAGATACACAGATACATAATACCTTGTCACATCAACTCAGTTAGAGTCAATTGCCAGTAGTATAGAAAGGCTGGTGGGCGAAAAGGAGGGAAAGCATTTAAGAAGTCGAGCAAGTACAAGAACTCTTAATTCTGAAGCATCAAAATCCAGAACATATGGTTGTTGATGCCAATCATGTAAACTATTGTCATAAAATAAAAGAACGTTTTAGTAACAAAGATAGCTTGTACACGTGCATTTCAAATAATGTGGCATTTGGGGAACATAACCCATGATAACCGCAACTTAACCTTTGAACAGTACATGCCCATCTATCCAATGGGGATTAATGGATGCCCCTGTAGAGAACCACAACAGCCAGGTGGGGCACATCGACAAGTGCAACATAAGTGACCAACCCGGCCTAGCTCAAAACATATCATAGCGTTCTCCATAAAGAAAGTAACAAATATAATAATTATAGTGGGATGAAAATTAAATTTCTTAATACCGACAAATAACAGAAAGAAACTCGTAGATGAAGCTGTTGAACTGATCACCTAGAGTCCTAGACCCTACAGAAAGAGACATAGACACAAGAAACTTAAGCAAAGCAGGCAAGGCTGTTGCACACTCAGCCTCCAAGGTAGTTTTCTGCTTCTGGCTGTTAAGGTCTTGTTGCTCAAGCACGCAAAGAAACAGAGTTCAAATCGAGCAGATTCTCTTAAACAATCTTTGCTTAAAATCCACAGATAAATGCAGCAACACACAAAGAAACCAAGAGACAACATGAATTCCAGGAAACTTTAATACTGATAGTGATAGAATCCCAGCTGGTTAACTTAGCACAAATCAGGTTAACTTAGCACAAATACTCCATAATTTTGTACCAAAAAGTATTTTAAATAGTTCACAAATGGCTAAATAATTATTTTACACAGTTCTGGAAATTCAGCTCCACTATATAGCAGATCAAAAATTGTATGCTTCTAAACACCTGACAGACCACAGCATGGAATGGCACACTAACTTATCTTTATTATTCACTTGTAACTTCGGTCATGCCAGTGTCTAATTCACATGGGAATCGGCCAATGGTGTATGAAAACCAAGTCGCAAATCATGTCAATATCCAGATTGGTCCACGAAGACAGAAAGGCAACCTATGGTGGATAAGCAATCTGAAAATGGCCAAGTCTTAAGTTGAGAATGGAATGATACGGTGGCCCTTTGGCTAGAGTGCTCGGCTTGTAACGTGGAGAGTACGTGTTCGAGCCTCGCCCAAGGCAGTACCTGTGTAGGGACCTTGCAATATCAAATACAGTTGTAATAAGACACTAGCAACTGAGCAGAGCAAACAGATACAGGGAGAAAGTCTCAAAAGAGAAAAGATTTAGGAATGGTGTCAATGATAAAGCTTTTGTTACATGTGGAAAATGTCTGCAAACCTCTACAACAGTTGTTGGCTGAAAGCAGTCTAAGACAGGAGGTGAATAATTAGGATGACAGTGCAGACAAACCAACCAATTTCGACTTTATATCAGAAGTTTTGTCTGCAAAAAAGGTCTAATTACACACAATGTTAGTTAAATGTGACACTTAATAATGTAAGTTTTCCACATGCAATGGATTGCCCGCAATGAACAGAAAAGCAGAGGAAACTTAATGTGCAGACTCCAACTTCACAAAACAAACTTCAAATTTTGCAGGAGTGATTCGTTAATGTCAGGATTATGTTGCCAACAACATTGTATTATTGTTTCTACTAGTAGTATTACACAAGTAGCATTATTACAAAATTCAAGATATCAGTCTAAAAATGTGAATGCGTCTTTCTTTTGGGACTATGGAGAGAAGTAAGCAGACGAACTACAGCAAGGTATCTGCATCCGCAGTCACATTCAAACAAGGTTGGCAGCCATCCAATCCAAGTTCATGGCATTACGCTCAGGATTATTTACTCTTCGCTCATTTATTCTGTTCATCCCATCTTTCATATCTTGGCAAACTGAGGCCAACGACTGCCAAGGTTATGTGGCAATGTCTTCGGTAGGCATTATCCCTGAGGCTGTGATAGTTCCACCAAAATGATGAAGCTATTTGTTGGATACCGCCACGCAGTTGGTACCGTTGCTCTTAACAAGGCATTTTGGTGGGAAAAATTAATCAATCACTAACCCACAGGTGAAAAATACGAAAACTGAATAACTACCAAAGGATACATTTAGTAAAGACATTTAAGTAAATCAAATTAATTGTTACACAACTTTAAACAAATCATTGGTTATGAAATAGACATATCGCAGATGTTACTACCTGGTCAGAACCAGAAGTTATTTTGTTACGATTCACGATCATGGTTCATCTTTGGATCAGGTAATGGAATGTACAGGCGTTGAACAGTCCGCTGATTGACTGGCTCGGAGAATCATAATATGTGGCAAGTTAAAGCCTTGTAACTTGTACATAAGATACACTGTGATGACACATGTGGAATAGTCCACAGTAAGACCACATGAAGATCCAGTTGATCCAAACATATTTAGGCACTTTGCCTTTGCAATAAGTTACCTGCTAAAAATTAAGCAGTATCTTTCATGAATTATATGTCAGGGTCTTCTACAAAATATTTTGACTAGTTTAAAGGATTTTTAAATACTTCGGTGATGGGTCATTTTCAGTCGTACCATTCAGCCATAATTACACCTAATTAACTATCTCACTTCGCATTTCTTATACTTGTTTTGCTGTAAGTTTACTTTGTTTCACCAAACTCTTCTCTGCCAACTGCCAACACTTGGGGTTGCAGAAACACTGAACCACATTCTAACACAACCTCAACAAAAAAGTGGTTAAGTACAATGAAAATCATTGTTTAAGCGTCTGTACATGTTGAAGGAATAAAACAAAGTAACACTCTGAGGCAACACTTCCAAACACCAATCAGAAAGACAGTGTAGCTGTATATAATTGTTGCTCATCAGCAGACAAAACAAGAAATCCATTGGGCTATTTCAAAGAGACACTATGCAAGTGAAGTGCCAGATTTCGTAACGAAAGATGTGCACAAACTTACAGGAAGCAATTGTAAGAAATGGAAAATAAGGGACTCATTTGAAAATAATAATCTATAAAAATAGTAGAAAATGCATACAATAAAATACTTTTAACATAACCATATTTACAATAAGTGACATAATCTATAATTATGAAGACAAAATGATAATCAATAATTACAGCGATTTAGATGGAATATCAACTGTCTACAGTAAAAATGACCATAAATAATGATCATGATTGACAACGCATTCGTTAATAATATTATAATTTGTGGCAACACAGTTAGTGATGTTCATAGAAATAGCAACAATATGGTGATACAGCTGTGGTAACTGCTGCAGCACTTCAGACAAAGAAATGTCTAAGTGAATATAAAAACAACAGCAGCAACAATGAAGACACAATGACCATTTTTTAAACACTCGTTCATTGTCATTTCCCAGTCCCATTGTATGCTGACAAACAAGAAAACAGATGCCAGAAATATATCCGACAAAAATTATCACCCTAATAATGACGATGCTAATGACAAAACGTAACTAAGCAACGGCTGCACACCTGAAACACACTGTTACTTAGAGCAATTACTTACCTATGACTTTCACATTACTTGCATACCATCTTTACACGAAACAGTAAAAGCATAATCAACACAAACAGGCAGCATAAACACTTGATTAAAACTGTTTTACTAAAGCATCATCAGTTTCAACCATAGGTAAAACGCTTTTACATAGTTCACTAACTTTTACGTTCAACGCCATAGATAGTCTTCAGAGTGGGCTCAAGTCTTCCAAAACAGTTCTGAACACAATTCGTAATAATGCAGGAAAGATATGGCTTCAAGCACGCCAGTTGATGTAGTTTACTGGGACAGCAGCTGCATTTCTGCTTGCTTGTATATTTCAGATGGCAGCATAGCATAATCATGCAATAATTGAAACTTCATCAATACAAGTACTCCAGGGAAAAGTCTTGCGATTTTGGAATCAATTCATCTGATTACAGATGCAGCAGAATTTGTGCATGTAGACACCTCCTAAAATACAGTGCCTGCTAAGAAACTCTCAACTGTGCTGATTTAAGCCTTATTTTTAAGTACCAAACTGCTTGTTTATGATCAAGGTGGGCTGGCCACATCATCAATGTATGAACACATGTAGTGCACCCACTGACTAAAGCCACCTTTCCATTGGTAGTTGACACCATGTGGGTGAGGCACCACTGAACACCTTATTAACAAGGCCACATCATCACAGCGGAAGTAGGTGCAAGGCATTTGGGAAAAGAATAAACACTGTCCTGGAGTGTGTGCTACCTAAATAATTCACAAGCAGCCACATTCGAATGCAGTGCTAATGAGTATGGTACTACCGGTAATACTGAAAAGATTGTGTTGATGGCAAACTGCTGGCACATGGTTCTGCTTAGCATGATGCCTGTGTCTGAGGGTTTAGATCATCAACTCTTGGTGGTACATTTATCGCAGCACAACTGGATCTATGACTTACTTGGCTGCAAATAATAGCAAACTCAGCAGATGGCATTTCATGACCAATTTCAACAACAAAGTACAAAGTGGCCTTCACACGTCTCGGAGCAGTAACCATTTGATAAATGTAAAACTGTATGACAAGCGTAATAACAGTGTTGCAAACATAAAATTGGAGCCAAAAGGTGTCGGAATGTTCACAAGTTAATAGGCAACACATTTCCAGTTTACAGAAACCAGTGATCACAATAGAAAGTTATCCACATACAAGTATGTAATTGAAAAGAATAACTTGATAAGCCACTGCTAAGATTTTAAGATGTTGCACTACTCTGAACCTCAGAATATTGGTAACGGTCACAATACCTCTTGATCATATTAAAATAATTATGGTTAAAAATCTTCACTGAGCAACTTTCTCAGGCCCTCAAAACACGCTCTATTTCACAACTGTCCACTGTATGCCATACTAGAGACCACTGCAAACATCTTGGGTGAAAGACTAATGCATACAGTGGAATACAAGTGGAATACACTCAAAATTTGGAGGTCAGACAGGAATATAAAACTGCTGAGTACTAATACTAAGCAATACAGCTGCAGCATAAAATAGTGTTAATACCAGACATTAAGAATTCCAATAAAAAATTAATATAATAACAAAGAAGGCCACATTCACATAATCTCAATATCTGCCAAAGACAATTCTTCCTGAATAATATTTAAATTGAGACAAAAAGCCATTTCAGAATACGCTACACCTTGGAAATTGTTTCTCATTGTCATGTGACTGAAACTGACTTATCAATTTACTGCAGGCAAGTTATTAGTTGGCGGGAGACTTGGAGGCATCTGCTGTTTTCTTGACCGGTGGTCTTGGTTTAACGGGTGGAACGACCCGCTGTTGTTTATCTCCCAGAGATGAACGTGGAAATGTCGAAAATGAGTTAATCTCTTCGAGCAGCTCCGAATCAAACCCCGACGTACTGTGCATGCCAAAGTGTGGTGGCTGGAGATTTGGGGGCAGTGTGCTTGACTTAGTATTCCTTTTCTCTTTTGCTGGGGGTTCTTGAGTAGCGGGTAAGCTGGCAAGTGACGGCGTTGATCCAAGCAGTTTGTCTGCACTTTCCTGGCCATGAGCAGCTGCATCAGAAGTCAAGTGTCTCACTTTGAGATGCTCTTTCTCCGCAGCACCTTCCTTGGGGGTTTTGAAGCTGGTCGACTTTTTGACGTTGAAAGATGCCAGTGGAAGCTTAGGCTGTGCATCCTGTACCTCTCTGGCAAAAGGAGACGGAGGTCTCACGGAGACCGGGATGAAAACATCGAGATCAGTCTCTAAAGTAGATAACGGCTGGGTCGGTACACCCAACGACTGCTGTTGCTCAAGCTTCTCTAAATATTCGAGGCTAGAGGTGACCTTGGCAAGAGCACTGTCTAGGCTTACGGCCACACTGTCCGTTGGGTCACAATCGTCAGCTGCCTGTGAAGAATGTGTTATGCTTGGCAGATCAGTTGCAGGAATGCCGAGCTGTGGAAGAGATGGAACAGGAACTGCGACGTTTGGCTGAGATATACTGCGGTCCAGACTAGAAGTAGGGGAGTCAGTAACGTCATCCGGCGAAATCAGGCATTCAGAAGACTTAGCCTGACCATAGCCTTTCTTCAAGTTACTTGGTCTGTCTCTGCTACTAAATAAAAACACAACCTTTCAACATATTATCTGGCTATGCTGCCACTCATATTGCATGTATGAATATAATATGAAGACACTTAATATTCTGCTTTCTAAGCGCTCCATTTCCACGGCTAACAATTGTTTAAACTGTAAGTTTCATGATATTTAAATTTAAGATTAGTTACTTCTTTCTCAACTCACCGGAGATGGCAAAACTATTTAACCACATCTGGCCAGTAAATGTAACATTCATCAGGAGTTCAGGACTTAATTTCTGTAGACTTATTTTGCACTTCTTTCTGCAGCGCTCACTTCTCGTCACTAAATTTGTACAAATATATTCATGACAAAAACAGAAAAACTTAGAGACCTTTTCCGTGCTGGTAGAATGTATTTGTCTGGAATGAGTCCCCTCTGTCCCATTAATTCTCCATTCCACCAATCACATGAAACACGGTTGAACAGCATCAGGACATCTCCCTTGTGGAAAGACAGCTCTTTATCTGATCGACCCTGGTAATCGTATTCTGCGATTGCCTCATGGTCTTCTATTTCTGCAAATAAGCACATCGTCATTTCAATTTTACCATTTCTTTAAAACAAAAATGTCTACAGCCTACTTAAATGAACAAAAAATATAAGTTATATCAACTTCATTGTTAATTTTTTGGTTATCTTCATTTTTTGTCCCAAGTGTGCTAAAGTCCAGACTGCTTTAATGCTAAATACACTGTAGATGACCCAACAAAGAAGAACCTTTCTGGTGTGTCCTTTACATCCCAGAAGCGTTTCTGTATACTGCATTTGATGACGTTTTTTATGGAACACACAAATTACAAATAGGCTAATGAATGAAACAAATGAATAAATAAGACTGAAGTGCCCTTAATACTTTATGACAAGCATGTACTAATAGTAACTGGGAAATCAATGCAGCTCATCGTTAAAGTGTTAATTAAATATCTTGAATAGGTATTACAATCACATAAATTAATGAAATACAGAGTTAATATTGCACTACATTACACTATTACATACGGCATAAATGACCAAGAAATAAATCACTGTGGCTAACGTACCATCATCTTCATCAGGAATGTTGCTGTTGAGTAGGTCATCATCAGACATGCTTTCAGCGAAATCTTTCTCACTTTCAAACAATGCAAACAAGTCATTAATTTAGGCAATAATTTGGTTCTCATTTTCAGCAAGCCAGTAATTATAAAGCTGTCACATTAAATTCATTTTTTGTGGAGTCATATACATGAACCAGAGACATTTAGAGTTCCTAACAAGCTCACAGGAATGAATGAGACAAAAAAGGCTTATGGTAAAAAAGCTAAAAACATCATATGATCAGAAACTCTTCACTAATCATATCTCAATAGCTAATGTCACTGTACAAGATTTCACCCCATAAATGATAACAGACTGAGCAATGAAACACACATTTTGCATAGTTCAAGATGATTTCTATAGACTTCATGTGAGAAGTTGGACATGAAAACTCAGTTTATTAGCAGCTCATCTATCAAGCCTTTCTCTTCTGACAGCATTTTCTTAAAAAACTAAATAAATTCGAAAACTTTAACTTTGGCTTAGATTTAAAAACCTACAGGTGATGATGATGCACATTTTGTTTTCCGTTTTTCAACCATACCTTTCAACAATGCACTTTTCGTAGACAACATCACCATCATTTGAAAATATATCTTCATGATGTATGATGATATTCTCGATGAGTTTGTTTACATAGATATGGTTGCACAGGTCAGGTGACACAGCTGTAGGAAGCAGTGTTGGACCAAAGCAAATAGCCAGGTTATATGCATCCATCATATTTTCATCACTGAATTCTGAAAGACTAAAGAGAAAAAACCACTCAGCATCAAGTTCCAAGTGCAGAAAATAGTACCCGCAGAAAAGAAGATAACTAACTTTTGCTGTCTTTGAATGTCAACTACAACAGTATTGTTGCTCTAATTATGTTAATATTGTACAAATAGATGTCGAGTAACAGCTAGCTGTAAAAATATATGTAAAAATATATGTAAAGTAACTGTTTACAGTATAAATAACCAGTAAATGTCAGGCAACGCATGAAAATGGGAGTCATGACTTGGAACAGTGTGATAATGGAACTAATGAACTGCTGATGAATTATGCTAAAAATTCAAATACTCTGCATATTTCACGTTCCTGTGCAGGTCTGTTATGTATTTACTGCATCTTTACTGTAGACCTACTAACTTCATTTTTAGCTATGGCAAAATCTAGAGCTTTTGCCTTCATTGGTCCTTCACTATGGAACCAACTCCCTTCATCAACTCGTTCTTTGATACTATCTGGTGGGCCAGGTGCTTCTTTTCGCTGTTTTAAGACCACTCTTTCGCTCTGAGTCTTTCGCACTGGTAGCGCTTCTGATTGGTGTTCACTGTGAGAGGCGCCTTATAAATTTATAAATACAATACAATACAATACAAGTATAACAAAGTGCATACATAGAAAACTTGCTATAACATGGGATTTAGGATCCATTACTGTGTAGCAAGTACTGCATTATCACAAGGGCTGCATTAAACTCAAATGGTATCCAAATTTCAGTATATGCCTATGTAGCCATGTATTTGCAGGTTATATCGGTAGTTGGTAACAAGAGCATTAAAACAGTGTTGTCATGAAAATGAGCCTACAAGAGACTCACCACTGGCATCATTGGATTTTCAGAAAACTTTAATTGAAATGGAAGTGATTTTTTAATATACACATTGATTGATTCTTTGTTTTGTTTATCAGCTTTCAGGCACCACAAACTTCTGACCAAATGTGTGGAATGCCGTAGATACACTTATGTAGCAATAATTATTTTACATCAGTACAGGACATAAACAACATCATAAATCAGCTTCTAATAGAAAGAAACGATAAATAATAACAAAGCCTATCCTTCTTTGTTATGCTCAATTGTTCTCAGAGCCAGAGTTTTATCAGGCAACGTTTTATACATAATTCTTATTTCGTCTGTAAACTCTGTATTATAAATCTGTTTCTCCATATAATCCCCTGCCTTTAAAACCTCCTCAGCAACTCCACCACTGTTCGTACTTTGGTAGTGCCAGTCTCAAGCCTGGATGAAGGATGAGGGGCAACGATAATGATCTTTGTTATCACACAACCACATTATCAAGTTAATGAAACATGAGTTACCAGACATTTACTGTATGTATAAACACTGTTGAAGTACAAGTATAAGTAAAGTATAAGTAAGTACTGCTTACTGGTTTAGAAAAGCAAACAGATAGCGCATGACAACCACTCTTGGTCGTGGCAGTGACGACATGATTGCACGAATATCTGACTTGAAGACTTCTTCGTTGCCTGAAACTATAAAAGAAAGCACTGACTATGACTTCCTGACCTTTACAAACAGGTATCTAACCAACATGCAGGGTTACCAGGGGATGGTGCTCAAGTGGGATGTTAATGCAAGTCATAAGCACACGAGGTATGGTCCTTCTAAAATGTGTAATTGAGACAGAGTTCTCAATATTAACTTAAATATCATGGACGCTAGTCTAACAACAATGCCACATTCTAACATTTCTAACATTCGAAAGCACACAGTTAAGAATGGTTAGAAGTGACGCTGTAGAGACCTTTAGAATTCTTAAAAGGTATTGATCATGCCACCAGTGGAAGCCTCGTAAGAAGCAAATTAGCCGGTACATACATGTACACATACATATATGCATGCCTACATACATGTATGTAGTACATATGTAAAATGACTAGTAAAGTCTAAACTCCTTGATGCTTTACTTCAAGAACTCCAAAATATATACACATGAAAACATGCACAGATTTTAGCAGTGAAACCAATATGCAATAGAGCATGAGAATACCAACACTTTTCTGGATTGGAGATAAACGGCTGGAATTTCTCCGGAGGAAAGAGAGGTTCCTTCAGTTCCCGAAAGTACAGCTTCAGAAGGCCTGCCACCGAGTTAATATCATCACCTTCCACTTTGGTTGTCAAGGGGTCGATTCCTTGAGATGAAGAACATCAAAAGGTTAGAAGTATACCAAATAAACATTTCAAATCCATATTCAGCCGAATCATTTGCTTGGGATTAAGTGAATATCTGTAATTCTGTATTAGTGAAATTTACCTCTAGCTCAGTGGTTCTTAACCTTTTCAAGGGAGCCGAACCCCAAGAGAAATCCATGACCACTCACCGAACCCCTCAAGTTTGAACAATAATTTTTAACTAATGGAAACAAAAGATGTAAATTATCGGGAGGTGCAGTAAGACATAACTAAGGTTAACAGGATGAACAGCTTTAATTTTTATAAGGTAGGACCTGGTATTCAATCTATTTCAAACAAAATTTATTAAAGTAAAGTCGAAAAATAAAATAAAATAGCAAATGATTTTTCACTGACACTCCCTGAATATGTATATATTTAAGAGGACCTCTGCCGAACCCCTGGCACTGGCTCACCGAACCCCAGGGGTTCGGTCGAACACTGGTTAAGAAACACTGCTCTAACTGAAAGTCAAATTATCAAATCTTTTTGCCCAACCTGTGATTCCCTTTGGTCCAATCCTCAAGTGACTGGCTTTTGTAACCATCTATAGCAGATCTAAAATGTGTTTATTCCGTGCAATTTTTTTATTCGCATTCTGGTTTGGTTCATGGTTAAACGTGCACTTACTGAATTTATTTCTTATTTGTTTTTACTTTCACCAATTTGACCAAATACGAACAACTTAGCATTTTTGGATGCTTAAGAAATATAGAGTGTACAATTATGATTAAAGCCGTCACTTCTTTCTTATGTACTGATGCAATTAAACTGCCTGTAAGGAACCAATATTTTCTTGTTCTTTGCATAGTTCCATTTTTAGTTACGAGTTTTAAATTTATCACACTACAAAGGCTTAAAAGTCTTTATATTATGTTGCTGTGGATACAATGCTGGTAAGCACAGATAATTTATGCCAGTTGAGTGCAGTTTGTATAGTATTTGGATAGTAACTGCTAATGAAATCACAGGCCCTCTGGTTCAACTCAACCAGCAGTCAATGAGCACCAATACAAGTTGGGCAATTATAAATAGTCAGATGACCTGTCGTTCAATTAGTGTAAATCTACTCAAAACACCCTACAAACCACAAGACCACAGGCTTATTGAGGCATAGAAGCAAGTACGCTGCCAATAACTTTTTCAAAATAGTTTTTTTTGACACCAATACAAAATGAAAATTCTTTTGCAAAAAATATTGAATAAGAATTAAAGTGACACCTTTTTCAAACTGTTGCTTGTAATTATTGATGTCGTTTTGCGAACCAGAAACACGGAAGATACCCTGGTGGTGCATTCCTAAAACACATTCCAAACAGGATTTGAAAGCAATGACATCTAAAACTGATATGAAATTAGAAAACATAAATGGATTCCACAACAAAACAAGCTGAAAGTTAAAAAGACATCTGATAGAGAAAAAACTAACACCTTTAAAAAAGATCACGAACAATCAATGAACAGGGAAAGAGCTTTGAAACCAAAACAGCTTGAAAGCTAAAACACAGTTTAAAGCAAAACAATGAAAAAGAAGAAAAGAAAAAGATAAGTCCTGACAATTTTCAAACTACAGAGCTTTGTAACCAAAAAGATCTGAAATAAAGTGCATCTGAATCTGAAGAGATTTGACGAGAGACTAGAAGTGACAATAAAACTAGATTCAGAAAGTAAAAGAGATGTGAAAGTAAAAGAAAAGTATCCAGCTTACAGCCGTTGACAGAAGCGTAATCGACTGAGTTAAAAGGAAAGGGATTCAATAACCCTCAGGATGGCTAATAACACAATTCATGTCATTTATGCTTTCAATTAATTGAAGTTTGTCAAACCAAACCCAGCATTTATAACGAAGGCTGACAATCTGTTCTATGTCCTTCATTGTTCTGTCCTGCCCAGGTTTGGAATTTACCCAAAAGACCCTTCAACCTTAGGATCTCAGGATAACATCTAGGTAGATGCTGTTGGACTGGGTAACACAGTATTCAGAAATGTGAGGTATGGCCTCACTTTCCTTTAATATTTCATAAACCACAAAACCACAATTTGAAACAAATCCTTTGCTGAACAAGAAGCCAACACAAAGACTTAAAGACAGGGACTATAAGTTCATAGTTTGATGTATTTGCACTATTTTGGAGCTTCAGAATATTTTACAACCTTATATAACCTTACTTTGTCACAATTCTAATTGTATTTAGTAGCTTCTATTGTGATGATTATGGAATGCCCAATGTAGCAATTGATGGCACACCAAAACCAAGCTGTAATCAGGTCGACATATCAGTCCACTAAGACAGAAAGTAAAAGAGATCTGAAAGTAAAAGAAAAGCTCTAGCGCTATCGGCGGACAGATGGTTGTTAGGGACCATTTCCTCCAAGGAACATCCTGGGCGTTAGTAAGCAGTATGTTAGCAAGCGGTCGTTGTGGTTTTGTCTCCCAATTGTATTGTATTGTATCTAAAGATTTATATAGTGCCTCTCTCAGAATAACTATTCAGAAGCGCTCTCAGCACGAAAACCCCTGGGGAAAAGAAACGTCTTTAAAGAACGAGAGACCAAAGAGGAAAAACTAGTCATTAGTTTAGCCCTTAATGAGGGGGAAGGTTATTCCAAGTAGAGGGACCAACCACGGCAAATGCCCGGCGTTGAGCCAAGGCAGTCCTAGTCCTAGGAACAAAAGATCTAGCCAATCAGCAGAGCGCAAGGAACGAGATGAGGTCGCAGATAACGGCTTTCGCATATAGTCAGAAAGATACTTTGGGGCACTGCTCAGCTGCGCCTTTGAGACTAGAAAGAGGATCTTAAAATGGATGCGTGCAGTGATAGAAGCCAGTGCAAGACATCAAGCATATATGTAGAGATATGCGAAAAGCGAGAGAGTCGGGCTATGAGCCTAGCTGAAGCATTTAAGACCGATTGAAGGGAGGCCCATAAGAAGTGAGTTGCAGTAGTCAAGTCGGGAACAGATAAACGCATGTACTATGGCACCAGAACCACATAAATTTATTAATGTCTTTCAGTTGCCAGGATTTGAATCTCCAAACTCTGAATTGACCCAATGACTGTGCATTAACAGGTCTGCACTGTACAAGCCCACAATGTTCTTAAAAGTCTCCCCAAAAAGAACAGAAATTTACAAGTGGTAGATTCTTAATGATTACTATGGGATTGAATAGATTATGGTAGTTTACATAATGCTACTACAGGATCTACTTAAATGCATGAGAAACTCAGACAAACACAAATGACGTTGGCATTCTATACACTAACCATAAAGATTGATAATTCTAATGCAGCTTCGTACAACAATTGGAATTTGTAATCCAGTCGCCTGAAAAATCAAACAAAACAAGTACTTAAGAAAGCGTAATTAGCCCTGGCAAGCAATCAGAATAGGTTATTAGTAGGTTGCTATTTGCCACACGCGAAGCAGAAGCTTCAGGGGTGTGGTTTGATTAGCTGGCATTTTCATTGCTGGCATCAAACAAGCCCTCTACCACCTTGATGAAATTAATTAAAGTAAGACCTAACCACACACTTGAAAATAGACTAAAAACATTTACACATATACATCTTAACCCTTTAACGACGAGCGTGTACTCAAATGTATGGGAAACCATAGGCAGCTCGTCGTTAAAGGGTTAAGGTCTATATACTGAACCAATCCTGGTTAATTATCTAAAATAATGTCTTCAAAATAATGATTAATTAGTAACTTTTATATTGTCAGTGTCTAATGCACAAAGGCATTAACCGATGGCTAACCAAACCCAAGCTGTGATCAGGTCAACATCCAGAAGATCAGTCTGCTGAGACAACCACAAATTTAGGTTGAGCAACCGAAACAGCTCATTAATCCAACATCGTTTTAGTTTTAGGCATGACCAAAGAAAGGCAATCAGATGACCTTGATGAATAGTGATAACACTGAGGAATCAGGACTGATTTCAAATACTGTAGTAACAGTTTGGTTAGCCAGATTTCAATGGATTATGAACCACAAGCCCCAATCTGAAAGAGATTCTTTAGTGAACAGTAGGCTTCTTGAAGAGGCACTATAAAAATTTCCAGAATGAATTAAATTTCCGGAATGAAGGAAGCCAATGCAACAATTTAAGTGTACAGGTTATATGTTTATATTTCAAAATCAAATTAACTTAAACCAAGGTTACAGTGTGTGCACAACAACTTTCATAGTTCTAAACAGGATTTGTCCATCAAGCAGCTCAGTGAAAGTGTACTGAAACTGTTCATATAAGATAGACCAGGATATCATGGTCTCGTTTATTTAAATCAGTGGCTCTGTTTTAACACTTTAACGACGAGCTCTGCATTGGTTTCACAGTTCATTTTATTACACTCTCGTCATTAAAGTGTTAATGCTGACAGCACAAGAGGAAAATAGGAAATACCTCTACATATTCTTCAATGGATCCCCCAAACAATCGGGGTTGGCCTGCCGCGGATTTCTTCAGCATTTTTTTTGGCTTCGGAGGCAGCGATGGGGGTCTGCAGATGAAAAGAAAATCATTGCAGAACTTACAAATGTATCTCATGCATTCAAGCCATTCTGAACTAATCTTTTAACTTTTCTTTTCAATTTCTCTTCATTACCATATCAATTATTATTATTATTGTATTGTATTGTATTTATAAATTTATAAAGCAATTTATTGTAATAAGTCAGGCTTTTATATCATGCCAATTAATGCATTCACCTCAAAAGATGCAATAAAATATCCATTATAATGAACCCTTTATTCACAAGCCTCCTGTTCTAATGCTCGTAATTATTAGGAGACAATAGACATTTATCAATAACATTACTAATGTTACAATAATTATTCCTTTCATTTTATTACACGCAGAAATTTTCCTTTATTAGTCATAAGTTGTATGAAAACAACATCTTCCGCAAAAAAGCAATAATAAATTAATACTGTGGCTTTAAATTCACCATTTCAGTACAGCATTCAGATAAAGCAGAGTAATAACAAACCAAATTTCCAGATAAACTCTCCAGATTACCTTTTGCGCACAGGTTCTGAGCTGAAGCATGCAAAACAATGAAAATCAGCAATTTAAACACAGAAATGAGGCTGCAGCCAATGTTATAGACATGGAGATGCAGCAAAGCAGCATCCTTATTGTAGTACAGAATATGTCCAGAAAAAGCATTCATGCATAACACAAGCTAGCCATAGCAAGCCAATATGAAGGCAAGTGTACATGATAGCCAAGCGCAAATTGTAATTGTAATTTATAACTTCAATTAAGCTGGTGTCTAATGCACAGGGCATCAACCAATGGTGCCCCCAAAAACCAGGCTGTCAGGTCAATATCCAGAATGGTCCACTAAGAAACAGAGGCAGCCTAAGTAATTTGATAAACTAATGTAATTTGAGAATTGTTAGTCTTGAGTAGAATGTAAAGTCAAAACCAACAGCAGAATAGATAAGTGCAGAGAACGATTTCCAAACTCTAGGCCCAGCAACCAAAAAAGCTGATACACCAAGAACAGTTGTAGTTTAGGTAGCTGCATTTCAGACGTTGTTTGTTGCAAGAGTATCGTAGGCCTTCAGATTCTTAAAATGTAGTGTAATACTTTATTTAATTAAACCTCTGGCAAGCTTACTAAATCTGTAAGAAAAACGGATTTAGTATGAAAACTAAGATTCGCTTTTATATGGATCTGAAACATGGCCAATGACAGTGGCAAACAAGAAATGATTGGAAGCTGCACATCATAAATGGCTGAAAAGAATCTTAATAATAATAATATTAATAATAATATTTTCGTTTATTGAAACAATCCGGTTGACAAACCGCAACCGGTTACAGTGTACAATTATGCAATTGAAACAATTGTATTGTATTGTATTGTATTTGAACACTTGTTATAGCGCCCCTACCAGATTTCCCATTCAGAGGCGCTCCCGACTACTGCGCGAACGCTGAGTCGGAGTTTCACGCCGAAGCGCATGAGCAATTGCGAGTGAAGGACTTGCCCAGGGTCCCTACGCGGCGGCTTTGAGGTGGATTCGAACCGCAACCCTCCAGCTGCAAGGCACCGAACATACCCCTACACCACCGCGCCCCAGTTGTATTGTGATGTGTTGTATTGTGTGTTGTATTGTACTCCACGTTTATAATGCGACCGAGCCACCCGCAGTAAAGATCCGAGAAATTAATCTCTGATAATCCGACCCGACCGGGAAGCGAACCCGGGCGCCGCGCGGGGAGCGGGCACCAACCCACTCGGCCACTCAGGATCCTTATTCACAAGAACACAAATGACAGAAGACATAAATCTTAACTACTAACAGAACAGACAGCCTGCAATACACGGCGCTAATAGCAGCCTACAAAAGCATGTCCGCCCTACGGGACTCGAACTCGGTACCTCTTGCTCTCTATGCCAGATGTTATCCAATGCGCTATCGGGCCCCCCAACGTATACACGTATCAAGGCGCGACAAGATAACATATGAAACCATCAGAGAGAGGATGGGTCAAGAGAATATGGAAAACATCATCAGAAAGAGAAGATTGAAGTGGATGGGCATGTGTGGCGTATGGATGAAGATAGAAAAGCCAAACAAGTGCTGTCCTGGAATTCCGGAGGGAGAAGGAAGAGAGGTAGACCACGGAAGAACTCCATGGCCGGGAACCATCAGTGATGACTTGAGATATCTGGAGATGTCGTGGCAGGAGGAGGAGCAGCTGGCGATGAACAGAGACGAGCGGAGGAGATGCGTTGAAGCACTGTGTGTGTGTAGTTGTGGAAAAAAGCACCTGTCTATTTGAGATGAAAGAGGCAATGGGTTGAGCCAAAATTCAACTCCAGTTAAACTTCTTATCATCTGTTACTACATCAAGAGATCTTACTGCATACTTATCAGTTTGAATATTATTAATAAACAATATTATTATTATTATAAAACACAGAGTTGCAAGTCACTTTACCTGACCTTGGGATAGTGGTTCATTTGTCCAAGCAACAATTAATGTTTGGCCAATGAAAGCAGAAACAACATGAAACAATTGCAGTCTAGGAAACCAAACTTAGTTTCCTGACACTCAGTTGCTTCTATGCACATCATTTTTTAACTTAAAGCTGGCAATCGGTCAATGTGCTTAAATGTTTGCAATGGCTTCCTGTTCAGCAAACAATTTGTTTAGAGTTGGGGCTCATAGTTTATAAAACACTGAACTGTGGCCAACCAAACGCCTTATTCCCCAGACTTATCATTATTCAACCAGGACGTCTGATGAGCCACAACTGATTCAGTAATTAATAATAATTTCTTAATACATCAACACTATCATGCAGGATACAGGAACTACAGATACTGTTAGAAAGCTAGACAATCAGACTGCATTGCTTATCAGAAGAATAATGAAAACCTTATTTCTGGACTACATACGTCACACCTTGCAATAAGGCGCAGTGATGCAAAATGGCAATTTTTTGCAAAATCAATGCCATATCAAAAAATTTTGACATTTTGACAGCAAAATCAATACACTAGACAACAGACATAATGCACCTTCACTGAATTAATGGCTCTCATGTTCTGTGAGGTAGGAACACCAATAACAATATTTGGCAAAATCACCTATAGATGTAATTTTTAGATACACTGCTACATGGTAAAATTCTAATGAAATAAAATTCGTTATACTCTTTAAATTAAAGATTTGCAACCTTTTTGCTAAATGCCGTCATACTTGATACAGTGATACTGTATTATTAATTTCAGCAAATGGAACCAAAGATAATTTAAAAAGGAAGATCATATACATAGCACCTCAATGAAAGCAAGTTAGTTAATATACCTAATGTTCTTTGTAGTTTTAGTTGCAATAGAGTGCCTCATATAAATAATTTTACACAAAATTTACGTCAACGAGTGTTGCCAAACTTTAATATATGGAATACTAAGACAGCGGCATACAGGTTACTATTTATTAACACTATCCAACAGCATAATGCACAATCAATTATTCAGATAGTGGTTAGCCCAGTGATGAGTGCAGCCAGCACACAGAGCTGTTGTGACTAAGACAGCTGCATGCAACATTCCCCCTCCGTTGGACTGTAGTCTGTTTGAGACTGCTCCTTGATTCAGAGGGTTTTGGCAAATCAACAAACCTCAATACCACTAGATCATCATCAAGCACGGACTAAGGCTTCACAACTCTCAGGTGACTAGCTTCTGGACTTGCCAATTGCTTAATGTAAATTGATGAGGCTGTTTACAACTAGTCTTTGACTTCGAGTTACCATAACCTGTGTGCTCTTGCAAACATCCCTGTGGGGTTCTAGTTGCCCATTACAGACACCTTAGTGGATTCATATCAATCAACAGCCACTGAATGGGCTGGACTGGTGATGTTGATGAAATTGCAGCCCAAAGAAGATAGCTTACCATTATACCATCCTGTCAGCTTACTGCTTCATTCCCATAGTTTTGAAATTCTTGGCCTCATCTAATCCAGGCAGCATAGTTTTCATTAACAGCCTTGGTAGACATTTAGTCCGAACAACAAGTGACAAGAGGCCGACTTCATTTCTCTTCCAACACATTTCTATTGCCACCCAGCAATCCCACACAGTTGCCTTTCAGATAACAGTGTGGATTGACCATTTTAGAACAGTGTACAATAAAAGTCTGTCAAATCTTGTCAATAAATAAAAATAAAATAGTAACAATAAACTCAGTAATAATAAGAAATAATAAAAAATTAAATACTAAAAATACCAGCCAGTCAATTAACAAATTTCTGGCCAATGCTTATAATAATCATGCAAGAGTGATCCGGTCATGCACAAGTCATATGATAATATCTCAGAAAAGACAAGAACTTTGGCTTACCTGACACCAGATGGAGCCGCTGTCTCACAGACTCCCTCTCCAAGCGCTTTACGTAAAGCAATGAACTTGGAATTGAGGCGTACGATGAGACTGTCGGCTTTCATGTACTCGTGAAACAGCTGTTATTTCAACAAAACAACTGGAATCTATTATTCCAATTATGTCATGTTTTATGTCTATTTGAGACAACGGTCTATTTTAGCAGCCTCAAAGGCAATTAAACATATCTGTTTAGAATAGTGCGAACAGACACTGTAGATTAATTAACTTTGGTTAAAAATGTCCCTACAGTTTAGAAAGGCCCAGCTTAATACAGTGGGGGTGGGGAGATGGTTGAATGGTAACATGCTGGCACGAAGGTCAGAAGGAAGCGGGTTCAATACCCGCTAGCCCCATAAGGTTGACTCAGCCTTCCACTCCCTAGGGGAAACTGTAAAATGAGCAGTAGGACAGATGGGCACCTTGCAGGCTGCCATACAGTTAAATTCAACTTCTGTTAAACTTGCTATCATCTGTTAGTACTATAACAAGTAATCTTGCTGAGTACTTGTCAGTTTCAATTAATAAATAAATATTATTATTATCAGTCTTTCAGAGTTTCAGGCGAGATTGGCTGGCATTTTGAGGTCAAACAGTTTCCGCTATTACCTGAAGATAAGTATCTTCAAACTTAAGTCTTTCCTCTCTCCGTTTATCCTTGTCCGTTGGTGACTTCATTCCAGTCTTCTCGTCTCGGAAGAGCTGGAGGATGTCAACGTCTGGCAGAGTAATCTTCTGAATCAATTCCAATTCCACCATCTCCATGTTTCTTAACCTCTGCAAACAAATATACTCTCTCTATGCAAACAATAATTTTCTTAAGGATCAGCTTTAAAGCAAGCACACTCCTTGAGAATTCAACATATTTCTGCAATTCCTACGAATTTATTGGGAATTAACACTGTCGAAAAAGCTAAATGAAGCTTCAACAAGAAAGAAGGGTAAAAGATCAAATTTATAATAAATGAATGTCAAATTATTATTATTTGATAAAGACCAATCAGTGCCTCAGAATCCATTGTCTAAGCTTCTGCTAGGAAGTGAAACATGGTCAATAAAATTGAAAGCAAGAAACAAACTTTGAATAAACTAATCTGACATAATTTAATGTCCAAGTCATCAATCCAATTGTACAATATGTCTACTGATAATATATGCCAATTATGAATAATGAAAGGGCAAAACACACACATAGAGCATTGGAACTTTTAAAGATGCTCAGAGGCATGGAAATTGAAAGACATAACATAAGTGAACATTTGTACAGCGCAACTTCAAGAAAAACTCATCAGCAGTGCTCCCAACCAGGCAGCGAGGTACAACAATTAAACAAAACAGACTGCAAGCACTTGTGGAAAAAGGCAGGTGACAGACTGATTAGCTCGCTTCTGTATTTAAAAGGATGACTATTTTAGGTTACATACAGGGCCAACAATGGCAAACTTCCATGCTGAGTAGTGAATGACCTAGCCTGAGGGACTACAAGGACACCACATGCAGCCAACTGGAGGGACCTTTGAGCAGGAAGATGATGCAGAGATACACAAGGATCTGAGATAGGATGGAACAGTTCCCATTAGGCAAGAGTTAGAATCTTATACTCGATTTGTTGGGGATTATACATAGGTGACCAAGGCAGAGTGTCTCGTATATAAGGCAGAGATATGGCAGAGATATGGCCAAATTTTGGGATGCCACCAATCAGATGAGCAGATGCAATTAGAACAGACTGCAATTTCGAGATAAGAGAGAAGCCAATCTAGAGAAAATAGCATTGCCGAAGTCTATTACAAAGGAGACAAAGGCATGGATCAGTGCAGAGGCAGTTTGTGTGGTAAGTGATCGTCGCAGTATGAATCTGACACAGCTCACCAATTAATTATGAGGAGGAATGACGGTTGCTCCTATTGTTCTCTCTTCAGTCTTTTGCATAAGGTACAAAATAAATATTACACAACTCCTTCAAATGCAAGAGGAATAAAGAATTTCATAACATACTTCCTGGTTCTCTTTCCTGTTTGAATCAATCCTTTCTTTGATGGCTGAAATCCGAGCAAGCATATCATCCTGCACTGCTTTCTGTGCACTTATTTGACAAATCTACAGATTAAAAATACATGAAAATTACAACCATATATCAAGAGTTAGTGGTCAAAACACAAAACAGAACATCTATTTCAGTGGTGCACATCCTTTTTAGGCCAAAGGCCACTAATTGATTTCATAAATCCTTTGGGGCCAAACAAGTGTGACAATTCAGCTCATGTCAAATGAATGCATGACAAAATTTATGAAGATGACGTGCACAGTTATACACATAAAACAAAGTAAACATAAAGAGTTACAGAGAACGGGGACTTGTAGTACTTCGATATTACTACAGTAGTGATAGTTTTTTCAATGACCACAATGCACATGTCAGTGTGATGGTTGTGGCTGCATCTCTGCAATGGGTTTAGAGATGTCAGGTTGAATGTTCAAAATAGACACACGCAGAAATTCTTCAACATGGTTGTCAGTTAACCATAACCAAAGATTTATTTATTCACGTATCTTACAACATCACATATACAAATAGATTATACAATGGCAACAAAAGGCAAAGGGTGAGAAACCCTTAAGGGACCAGCATCCTGGTTCTCTTTCTTGTTTGAACATTGTTAGTTGATTGCATGTGCTACTTTTGAGAAATTAGAGGCTTGCGTCACAGTGGACTTAAGCAGTAGTTTCAGTTTAACGACACTGTGTGATAGACTTAATGTCAGTGCCAGCTCTTAAATAGTCACTTTTCTGTTGGACATCACAGGCCACATGACTCGTGGGCCGGATGTGATCGCACAGACGTTGTGCACCACTGGTCTACATGCAGGCCTAATAAATAACCAATGGAAAATTGTAGCTTATTTATCACACTAATTAATGGTTAACTTATGTGCACAGAATGAATAATGCTGGTTCCCTAAACTCCCACTGCTTGAGTAAGCACACCTATAAAGTTGCAATTTTATTCCTGTGGCATGCAAAGGGTAAATACAAAGTTAATCAGCAAGGAAACAGTGCTCAGACAACTAGAAAAATCACCATTGATGGGCTTCTACACACACACATATATTGCAGATATTGCAGATGACACCACGCCCAAAGTTTCTGGACCACATAAACAGACACTCCAGTCTTTCCCGCCTCAATCATCCAGACTGAATTTTACTTTCAAAGTCCTCTTCAGTAACCTGCCTCTCTTTTTTTTTACTTGATTGCTTGATTTGAATCCATTTATTAACAATCACCAAAATATGGTCAGAGAGGATAACTGTTCAACTTCGATAATTCTTTTGCTTAGAAATGCACAGAGAACAACTAAGAAACTGGTTGATACTGAAGCTGATATGTTAAGAATAATGCAAGACAAACCTTCATCAAGTTTACTAAGTCCACATTGCCATACTGAGTAAAATTAACATGACTGTGACAATGCCGAGAGTATCCAGCATTAACAATGAACACAACAATTGACATGTAATAAAAAAACTCAACTAGTTAATAACAAAACATAAATTAATATTTCTAGTAATACTTAAACATCATTGCAGATATTATAATTTTCAGCATATTTAATAAAAAGTTCTTGAAGCTTTAGGGTTATTATTACAATTATTAGATTTGTAACGTGTGCATGGTCACACCAAAATGTGAATCTGAGGCGCAGATAGTCAGCCACCAAGATACAATGCCATTTAGGTATCCAAGTGCTTGAAAGCCAAGAAAAAAAGTGACTTTTGAGCCACTTTTGAAAGAAGTGAATTTGAGCTATGGAGAGTGGCAGTTGATTCCATTCCTTGAGGCAGAGGCATGAAATGCACATCAGCCCATAACTGTTCTGCATCATGGCTCAGCTAAAAGACCCGTACTTGATGATCGCAGGCAATGAGGAAGGATGTAAGGAGTTAGAGTGATTGATGGCAGGGAAGTGTGCTGGTGCTGAGGGCTGTGTAGGTCAAACAGTCCAATTTAAACTTTATTCTGAATTCAGCAGCAAGCCAGTGCAGCTGATGGAGTAGGACTGAGGAGCTTGTTCGTAGTGCAACACTCAGCACTACAAGAGCTAAGCAGTTTGTATGCATTCCACCATGTTGATTTCTAGGTCTGAGAGACCCACAAAAACCAAATTAGCATAATCAAGGTGAAAGGAGACAAGAGAACAGGCTATGGTTTGCAACATATTCTTAGTTAGAGCCGACCTGATGTGACGTATTGCCCTGATGTGATAGAAATAAGATTTACACAGGTTTATTGTGTGCAGTTGGAATGCGAGCTTACTGTCCAGGGTTACCCCAAGTGTGTGTGCAAATACAAAAATAATTGGAGTTCATCCATTAGCAAAATAATTATCTTTATTCAGCCTCTCTCAAAAATTAATTCTGAATATATGACTACTTGCTTTTACCTAAATCCTTAACTTAAATCTGTTTTGGAGTTGCATATAAATTCCACAAACAATGAATTATCAGCAAATAAAAAAAACCAATATAATATTATGTAACACTGTAAGATATAAAAACATCTGATATTTTGGCTCAACAGGACTTGGCTGGTTAATTAGTTTAACTGATTAAAGGTACTCAACATTAGTGCTACTCATGAGCATGGTATCTGAGCACAGTCCGTGAACAGCCTAACACCGTAACGCAACATTGGCCACCGACCCCTTCGCTCTGCAGCCCGCGGTGACCTGTGTGTTCCCTTTGCATGCACTTCTATAATGCAACATCGGGCCTTCTCGGTCGTGGGACCGAGTATCTGGAATGGGCTTCCTTTAGGGCTCCGTCTCCTATCTAGGAACTCTTCACCTGCATTTTATACCTCTCTGAAAACTACTCTTTTCAGTTGTGGTTGGGCCGGGAGCGCCTCTGAGTAGATATCTTGAAGGGGCGCTATATCAAGTTTCTTTGATTGATTGATTGATTGATTGAAGCCAAATGTGATTCCTACTTACTTCATCGCCCTTGTGTGGCTGAAATTCAAAGTCTTCCGGCTTCATGAAGAGCTTCTGGTACTGACTGCGAAAGTGAGCATTGTCATGCACTGCAATGATGTTTCTCGAGTGGTTGACAAATGCATCGAGTCGATCTTGGTCGTTGTTGACAAGACAACTGGTTGCAGTGTTGTGTATGCTTACAGTCTGTGCGAGGGAGGTATGATAACCAAAGTCCATTTTCTGCATCAAATTTATCACATATAATATAAGTTAGCTAAAGCAATTGTACCTTCTTCATCAGAATGTGGTCCAAAAAGACCTTGTAGCTCATGTGCAACCACAACTGCAGCAAATCCAACAACAGCTGAACCGATTATTATAAATTAAGAATTTAACTGTAATTTTTCCATTATGCTCTAGGATTCGAACTTGAAGCTCAGCAGTAAGACTTAAGGTGAGGTATGGCAAGGTAGACACTCTTTCATTAATTACATGTGTCCACCTATAGCAGTTCTCTGACATGTGTTCGAAAGTAAGCCTTGTAATGTGGAGTTCAACCCTCTCCTTAGGCAGTGTTCAGATAGTGTTTTGAACTTTTGTGCCAGTCTTTAACATACAAATGCTACATATAACACATAGCTTGCATCAGGTACAACACAATAATGACAATACACACAAATAATAAATTTAGAGATAAGTAAAAGGATTTCTCAGTAGTGTTCCCCTAAGGCTAAGGCCTAAATATGACAACAATAAAAGCATTTCAACAAGACAACCACCCTCTTAGAGTCACATGATTCAGCAAAAGACTGCTTTGCACACGAAGTGAACTAGAAATACAAAAATCAGAACCAACCACTAAACAGCACAGCTACCACATCACCCAACTCAATTCACATCAGTGCTTTAAACTGGAAATTTAATCGTTATACACTCCAAATTAAATAATTAGTGTTGTAATGATACTGCTAATATATCACATAAACTTAATTACAAATTTAACTGATATTCAATGATAAATGACACATGCATGTTTGATCAAACTAAAACCGCCAGAGCAGTGTTCAGATTAAATGACCACGCTGGGAGGTTTTATTTCTGTTAAATCTGATGCATCTGTCTAAAACCGGGGAGGGGTTTAGGTTAATGGTAACACTATGCCACGACGAGCAGAAGATCAGCACGGACGCGGGATCACTTCCTGCTACCCTTCCAAAGGTCGACTCAGCCTTTCATTCACCAGATGGTGTTGGTAAAATGAGCAGCTGGACCTGATGGGCACCTTGCACGGCTGCCAAACAGTTACATTCAACTCCTGTAATATCTTGTGATGGTCCACTCATAGTCTGAATTGTAATCACACTGGAGTGTGTCAGTTTGAATTGTAATAAACGAAGAAAATAAAAACTCACTTGAGCCAGCTTCGGGAAATCCTCCATGAAGTATTTGTGCAGAGCTGCATTGGCTGTTTCGATGCATAGGAGATAGTCATTACGAGCCTTCAGGGCTTTCAGTTTGTTTTCCATATACTTTGCATGTTTCTACACAAATCCACATCACTGCTTTTAGTCAGGCTGTTAACAAGGCCAGGATCTACGAGGCACAGACTGAGGCCAGGGCTCAATAGGCCAAGGCCAAAACAAGGCCAGGATCTATGAGGCACAGACTGAGGCCAGGGCTCACTAGGCCTTGTCCATGGCAGACACACCAAGCCAAGGTCAAATCTGCTGTTGAGACACACTTAAAAAACATAATAATTGGTAACTTATGAATCACGTCTTATCAGTGCTCATGGAACCACAAAACTGTAACACAACTAGGGGTCTGCGGGTATACCCGTACCCGCGGGTTTACCCGTACCCGACCCGTACCCGCGGGTCGGGTACGGGTCGGGTAGACATTTTACGGGTCGGGTCGGGTACGGGTAGGAGCATTGCGGGTACGGATATACCCGGTTTTACCCGTACCGAACTTAAGTTTTGGCGTTACATGTAATTGTGAGTCTTGCACCTTCAAAGACTTATCATAATGGCGGTATCCAGTCTAAGTCCCATATTCTTGTTTTGACCTATGTCCATGCGCCTTAGTGAGCTTGACATTCATTTATGGATGCTCAATATTATTTAAAGTTACAAAAAGGCTTGTTTCAGTTAGCACAGTCCAATCGTAGTGTTCTACATATAATCTCATCTCATCCGAGTTTCAGGTCCGAAAATCGGGGTCAGAGGTCGCTGACGCCAACCCTGGCAGTTCAGTAGCCGTGTTTTCTTTAAAACAGGTTGATGCAGTTACAGTAGTTGAGGCTAGGAATAGTTGAAACACCAAGTCTGTCACCCCTTTCCCTCTGAGAAATAAACTATTCAAATAGCGGTATTTTGTTCCAAACTCCCGTGATATGGCTGGATGAATAAAGTTATTTTTATTATTATTTTTTAATCGCCATAGGTAAGTGTATAGGCCTAATCCTTCAGGCTCTAAGAAACTATCGGAAATGTTTTGTCGTTCTGGAGTTAAAGGTCATCTTCACCGGTCAAATGTGTAAACGTTCAACGAAAAGCTGAATCGTTGTGTGCAAATTGAAAGACGCTGAAGGAGGCGTGCTGTCTCCTGCTGGTCCCCCGAAACAAGTTATTATTATTATTATTATTATTATTATTATTGTTATTATTATTGTTATTCTTATTATTTTTATTATTATTACTATTACTATTACTGTGATCATCACCATTATCGCAAGACTATTATTATTGCTACCACATGCATTGTAAGACCATTGCACTGGTAGGGACTGGAATTATGGGAAGTCCTATTAATTACGTGGCGGGTACAGTACGGGTACGGGTATACCCGCGGGTACGGGTCGGGTTGGGTAGTAATTTCGAGTACGGGTCGGGTACGGGTACGGGTAGCAGTCCTGTGTTACGGGTACGGGTCGGGTAGCAAAAATGCTCTACCCGCAGACCTCTAAACACAACCTACTGATGATGATTCAAAAGAATCAGATATGAAAAACTTGAAAAGAGTACCAATGTCGCTCAGTTGTCAGAATTTAATTAATAAAATTATCTGTAAACAATGCCAGTTGTGTGTGACTATTTTTTGTGTCATGCTCTGGGGCCATATAGGTCAGCAGCTGTTGGGTGCTTTCTTCATGCTGTACCACAGCCACATCCACATGGGAAAATATGTCTGATGAAGGCAGTTCTTTCTGCTCTTTCCCTCTACTATGTAAGCAACTTGCCTCCTTCCTTTCCACAAGGCCCTAACAGCTTGTACTGTTCTTGGACACAGGCACCAACCGCACCATTCGTTACATGAGTAAACGCATAACAACACTGCCACTCCAAAAGGCTTGCCTAGAGATCACAAATGGTTAAGGCTGAGGACAATCATAACAATATATTTATATTGTATGTTTATGATCAGGTAAACTATGAATGTACAGAAAAGAATGCCACCTTTAAAGCCATGTAGACGAAGACTTCAAGCTACATAGTAAGGCATCCCTACTTGTGGAAAAGAAGTTGCATTCTGAGTAGACAAGAAAATGCTACTTGACACAAAATATAGTTGTGCTATTTACATGTCAGAATCCAGGTTACTGAAAGCCATTGACAGACACTTGTATGTATGTAAGTACCACATGTGTTAATGTATTATATATAATATGTGAATGACATTATATCTGTGTGCATAGACAGTTAACAAGCTCTCAGTACTCTCTCTTCCTGCAGCAATGTACAACAGTGTTTAAATCGTAAAAATTCTGAAATTAATTAGAGATAGCCAACCAGATGCAGTTTCGTCTTACAAATAAACTGTAGTAATTGCATAAAATATACTCAAAAGCAAAATTTATAAGAATATTAACATCTACTGCCTCTGGTCATGGGCGTATTTATGGGGTGGTTTTACGGGTTCAAACCCCCGAAATAAGTTTTAGAAAAAATTTTTTATATGCTTTTACATACAAAATACAAAAAACCTGGACTTTTGCGACGATTTTAATTGGAAACCCCCCTCCCCGAAATCTTAAAACCTCCTCCACAATTTTTTCTGGCTACGCCCATGCCTCTGGTACATTGTTTCTAACTATCAGCCAAAGGACTGAAACAGTGAATTAAAAGAATCCATGGAAGTGATTACGAGTTTCAACTGCCTATGACTGAGAAGGTATTTTGTTTGGTTGGAACATTTGTCTGTGCTTACCTGTTCTGCTTTTTTATCGTAGTTGATGAATCGCTTTGACAGCGCATTCTGTTGGTCCACTTTGACTCTCTGACTCTGCACTCGCAGTAATTTCGTTTCCGCCTGCTGGCTGTTGCCATGGTAAGTATGGTAAGTCTTCATCATCTGGAAGGAACATAACACACATGCTACACTTAGTGTATTAAACTTGGTTCTATCATCCTGACACTACCTAGGGACAATGACCGTCAAACAATGGTACATTGTGGCATTGATCTTCTATGCTCTTTTATCTTCTTCTTTTCTCACTCCAGCTTCAACAGAATTCACTGCACAGCTCATCATGGCCTCAAGAAGCTGATTAAACAAACTGTATTGATGAGTGCCATGTACCGTGTACTGTAGTTAGCTATGTGTTAATAATTAAATGCTCTTATATCAACATGCAGTATGCTTGTTTAACAGAAAACAAATACAACATATTGTGTTATGATGGCCAAAACGTTGCTATCACAAGAAGTACAACTTGAACACAAATATTCATGCATGTAACTGACTAATCATAATTACAAGGCCTTTAAGAACCTCAAAAACACAGGACAAGGTACTAGGTAACTGGTGTCACTCAGGAATATTGCAATGCAATGAAACTCTGCTATCACTTTACTGGTGACTCGGCCCACTCAGTTATGACATGAACACCTGTCTTCTGCCAAATATTCCACAAGCTAATCCTAATAGCCCAACTTTCCACTGACTACTCACTGCCAGCTTCCACCCTGTTTCAGAAGTTTTCAGTTTCTCAAATTCTTAACTTCATAAGATACACGTGCAGGTCTGCAGGAGAACAAAAAGCTTAAGGAGTTACACAATAATCTCAATTCATCTGTGTTGCATCATACATTCCGTTTAATAAGGGCTGCCAAAAATCTTTAATGTTTTAAAAAACACAAAACAGTATTAAAAATCCAATCACTTGCACTAGAAATTAGATCCGATTTCCACTCAAAAGAAGGCCTGAATCCAGAATGCTGCAACACATAGCTAACTACAGTACATGGCACTCATCAATACAAATATTGAGAATCATGCCTTACTCAGCACTGTGGAAACATAATAGAATTTTAAATATGGATTAAAATTTAATCCATATCTGATTAAACATTCTCCATGAAACTGTAATGTTCATGTAGAATGGTAATAATAATAATAATAATAATCAATCAATCAATCAATCAATATTCATTTAATTCAAAAGATCCAGTTGTCAAAGACGCAACTGGTTACAAGTAACACAGACTAGTTGCTGAGCCGAGCTAGAGTTAGTTACTGGAATAATTATAAGTCAGTTTAATATGCATCCTTGAATAAGACCCGCGGGATGTAGTTTTTATCCTTGGTGGGGAGGGTGAAGTTGTGCATTATAATAATAATAATAATAATAATAACCTGATCATTTTATAAAGGTATTTTCACTTCAAACCGTAAAGACGAGGCCTGACCCTCCAGACATTTATCCCACAATAATAATAATCTCTAAGTCCCTGGAGGAATGAAGTACCTCAGAGGAAAATAATAAAATTAATAATCATAATAGAGAAAGCTTCTAGTAATATGAAGAAAAATAACATCAAACTCCTATGTACCTGGATTTTTAAAAACACATTTTAGGAACACCTCAAAATGAAGATTAACTAATCAATTCTACAATAATTATTTATCATCAAACAGTTTTCCAATTATACTGGAAGTTTCTGCAAAAGAATAAACATGTTTTATGGACTTTCCTTTCCTTATTAGCAACCAGGAACTCTTGTTCTTGGCATGAAACTAATTGCATACTGACATGCAAACTTCACCCCAAGGGACAGACACCACAACAGTAAACAGGAGACATGACTCATACAGTCCATTAGTAGCAATTCCACAAACTTGATCCCATTTTCTGTTCTGTACACAGCGGATGCTAATAATGTCTGATCAGGATTGATAGGAGAAGGCTAAACAAGTATCATCTTGGGTCCTACTAAATATTCCTATCTGCCATGTTACACTTTGCTCAGTACATTAGTTTAACCCACATACGCACAACTAAGTAAACAACAGACAACTACAATAAAAATAATTGAGCTCTAGTAATTTGAATTATTATGAAATTATACCATAAAAGTGTAATAAAATTCTAGTATGAGAACTAAGCAGCAGGTATGCACATAGCACTCTAGTAGTTTCACTACAGAATATGCTGTTCAACTGACCATAAAGTAAGCCAAGAATCTATTTATTACATGTATGCCTCTTTCAAATGCCCTAAAGACAGGGTTTTGGTATTGAAGGGCACTCCAGTTGAGGCACAGCAAGTGCAGACCTTTTCTTACTGGCTACATAGTTTGTAAACAAACTGCCAATTTCACAAGAACCACCAGGCTTCAAATCCTGATGAAGAGGCAAACCTATTAGCAATATGCCACTGCACACCATATTTCACTAGATTTGTATAATCATTGTATGATAGATGTCAATTACTAGTACCATATAAACTCTCACACAAGTTGATCTTGCAAAAAAGTCAACCCATACATTTTTTATGTTGTACTGTGGAAAAGTCTGTGACCCAAATACACGTTAATGTGTTTTTTACATATGCATCTCCACATTAACAAAATATTAAAGCCGTCAAAGGCTCTAAGTTAGGTCCAAATAGCGGAATGGGCGAGTCATCAAATGTAGCCTCCAGTTTATTACCTATAGAACATAATTACTGAATTAGTTTATGTTGAAAATCAGGTCATAAAGCCCTAATAACTCTAATTAAATTGCAGACACTACCCACCATCTTGCAGGTAAACTGTATAATGTATATTTGCCTATATTCTGAAACTCAGACCACAAGTTATTCCAAACAAGGAATTTAGAAGTCACAAATACCGCAAATGTATGCATTTTTACATAATGTGTCTATATCATATATACTCACATTTTCTAATTCTGTCAAAACCTTGGACAGTTCATCGTGGTGAGTTGTCATCATTTCACGGCACTAGAAATCAAAGAAGAAAATCCAAACAGCTTAGAACAGATTTTAAAGTTCAATTCTAATGAAATAATTGTACTGAAATAAATCAATATGTGTAAAGGTCAAATTTCTCATCAACATGCAGAAAAATCTTAAATCACAGCTGCAAATCAACATTAATTAGATGTAAATGGCAAAAATGCACACAGACCATACTATAGAAGTGAGACAAATATAATTGTGTACTATTAGTTTTAATGAAACAGTTAAAACCCATAATCTGCAAATCCGATTATATTTATTATTATACACAGGATTTCAAACTAAGGCCACGATATATTTACTTCTCCTCAAATAATTCATCTCCAGTGGTAAGTTTTTCAGCAATCTGAGCATTACCTGTCTACATATGAACTTATTGTTTCAAGTGAACTTTAACACTGCTTATGTCTTGAGAAGTAAAGTGCTGTTAAGAAGGACTTAAAGGCACTACAGTGTGGACCAATTAAAACAAAGTCATCGGAGAACATGCCCATCAAAACTTTATGCAAAACAAGCCACAAGCAAAATGGGATAAAGCTTAAATAATTTAAAATATTTTATAATACCCTAAACCATTCTCTAACCAAACCTATGCGCACTGCAGTAGGATTATCTACTCTACACACTTTTTTATAAATATTACACACTTTGATCTCAAGCAAAAAAGCAAAATACTAAACTTGGTAACTTATTAAAATAAGTCTAACAATAAATTTAATGTAACTGTAAGAATAAAAGCTGTGGAATACTTCTAAAATTTATTAGCACAGACAATGCACAATCTAGTATATGATTCAATATAGTATCCACAATGTCTATAATTTTATTTCAAGAATCAGATCTTAATTTGATTAGTATCACGCAGTTTCTGCTGGTGCTTTTACACAGAATAACATTATGTTCTTCTGTTTTCGGCTCTTAGGTCCACGTTTCGTTTCTTATTTAGTCATTCTGCATAAGTTTAAAGTCGTTATACATTTAGAAAGACCAAAAATGACTGAGTCGCCATAGCATTCAGCAGATAGATGGCAGCTTTTTCTTGGGTAATGATTCCTCAATGACATTGTACAAAATGGTACACGGGCTGTCAGTTAAATCTAACTTCAGAACTACGTTCCTCACAATTTCATGCAGCTTTGCTTCTTATTTTATCCAACTACATAGAATATATTGACTGTATCACCAAGGTATCTATAAAGTTCGACATGTATGCATTTTTTCAAAACTATGTAACTATCTACAGAAGCAAGTTTTTCCTTTAAAAAAATGTAAACATTTGTAGCATACGAAAAAGGAAAATATTTAGAGCTACTCTGTGTCAACTATACTTTGAGCTTTTGCTTTTGTTTCAGCTTTTGTTCTGGTCTGGAAATATTTTTGGGTTTAAACATTTGGATATAAGGAATTTACCGTGGAGCATTGTAATCATAGTCTTGAGATTTCTACAGCACCCAAACAAGCTTATTCACAGGCACTTAGCCAAAACAAAATCGATAGGCAGGTAGGGTCAAAATCAATTCCATGTCTAGATCCAAAGGGGTCAGGCAGACAGACCAGAATGTTCTTTTGTGATTGGTGGTAAAAGTGGGTAGCTTAATCTGCTAATTTGTGTGTATTCACAATTCACAGCTTTGACATTGCTTGCAAAGTTAGTTGATATTGAAAATGAGTAGGCCTGGGGAAATGAATAATGCTGATGCAAAGTCAGTGCAGAGTGACCAAATAGCTTTGCCTGAAGGCTTCTCAAATACATTGGCACAAGTGATTCTTTGGAAAATTCCCTATATCGGTGCATTTCTGCTTGACACTGTACATATTTTATGACAATAAACGTAAACTTACATATCGTAAAGTATTGGTATTGGAATACTTTTATAAAATAGTATCAATTGGTGTTAATATTGCCAATACATTTATTAGGAATTGGTATTGATATAGGCAATACATTTGTTCAGTATTGTTAACAGCCCTGAAGATGGTATATCTCTTCAACTAATGAACATAGAGTAATAGTGAGAACATGAAACTTGTTTAGAAATTAAATTTGAACATGCCTATGTCATTTAATTGTTTTTGTGCCTTTGCTTTTACATATGACAGGTAATACATGACAAAGTACTATGCACCCTTCATCATAATGCATAGACGCATTCTGCTTAACCTCCTTGCAGTGATATTTTCATTAACGAAAACTAAAATTAGAAGTAAAAATAAAGGATTTCGTTAACGAGAATTAGAAGTAAAAGTAGGAATTATTTTGGCTTCAAAAACTAAATTAGGAATTAAATTATGAATTATTTGCAGAAGTAAAATTATGAATGAAATTAGGAATTATTTTCAGAAGTAAAATCATTTTACTTCTTGTGGCGCTTAAGCTGAGATGAAGGCGAATAAATCACACGCGATCCAAACACATAATCCATTGAAAACTCCTGCTTGAAATGAAGGTGCTGCGCATACCATTCTCTATGTAATATACTATCTTTGGTCTTCGTTGTCTAAAAAATGTCCCGCCTGCGTACCAACCTAACAAGACCTCCTGGATATTATTTATACTGTATTATATACAATCAGCTAAAATGGACATGCTCATAAGACAAGCAGTTTCTGTCAAAGTCAGAAAAATTGAAGATTTTGTCAAAAGTTATTTGGCAGACATAAGGGAGAACGATACTAGGAATCCTCAGATCCTCTTGCTTTCTGGAAGGAAAGGCGAGCTTCAAACAGCAAAATTGCACCCAATGCAGAGGATCTTTTATCAGCTCCAGCCTCACAGGCCTTTGTGGAAAGAATTTTTTCTGTATGTGGAATTTTTACTTATGGATGAAGAAATCGCTTGAAAAATCTACGGAAATGAGAGTGTTTTTGAAATTGAACAAATTTAAGATATCTTATAGTAATGTTAAAAAAACTTTTTACTGCACTGAAATTAATAATTATTTGGAAAACTAAAATAAGAAGTAAAATTAATTGAGAACTAAAATAGGAATGATAAGTAAAATTATTTGAGAAGTAAAATTAGAATTAGAAGTAAAATTCAAGGACACAGAACTGAATTAAAACTGAATTAGGAATTATTTTGAGAAGTAAAATATCACTGCCTCCTTGCCGTTAACCCCGAGTGTTACTCGGACCGGGAATTCTATGCAAAATCGGATAACCCCGAGCCACGTTCGGGTTCATACATATATATATACATACATACATACATACATACATACATACATACATACATACATACATACATACATACATACATACATACATACATAAATACATATACATATATAAATACATATATACCTACATAATTATATATAATTATACCTACACATGTATATATTTACACACATAGATCGCAATGTAAATATATATATATATATACATAAATACATACATACATACATACATACATATACATATATAAATACATATATACCGACATAATTATATATAATTATACTACACATGTATATATTTGCACACATAGATGGCAATAAATATATATATATATATATATATATATATATATATATACATACATACATACATACATACATACATATATATATATGCATATATACCTACATAATTATATATAATTATACCTACACATGTATATATTTACACACATAGATGGCAATGTATATATATATATCTATACATACATACATACATACATACATACATACATACATATACATATATAAATACATATATACCGACATAATTATATATAATTATACCTACACATGTATATATTTACACACATAGATGGCAATGTAAATATACATATATATATACATACATACATACATACATACATACATACATACATACATATATATATATATGCATATATACCTACATAATTATATATAATTGTACCTACACATGTATATATTTACACACATAGATGGCAATGTAAATATATATATATATATATATACATACATACATACATACATACATACATACATACATACATACATACATACATATACATATATAAATACATATATACCTACATAATTATATATAATTATACCTACACATGTATATATATATATATATAGCTATGCATGTTTACATATACACATAATTATATACCTACACATGTATATACATGCATATACATGCATACGTAAAACAATGCAACGTTTTTGGCTCGTTTTTCTGGGAGAAAATGAAACGCTAAGGAGGTTAACTTTATGCTAATAACAGGTTTTTAAAGTTATTGTTAGGCACACATTTGAAACTCGAGTTAGGCAACATATACTGTCTTTGGCATTGCTGGCTTGGCAGGCAAACTATAATTTATTTAATTATGCATTATTATTTCTTTCAACATTCACTTCACAATCTGGATGGTATGCAAATCTTGCCTGGTCATTGTTATTAGGTAGAAGGGGTCAAACTTTGCATATGGTTATGTTTCGGACAGGCAGAGGGCAAAAAAACTGTCACTGCTACACGAAAAGACTTCAAAATTACCTCAAAACTTGCTGTGGCATTAAAGATCTCAAATAAGACACATGCAGGCAAAGTTAAGTCATCCAGTACCTACTGGAGAGGCATTTTTACAATTCTCTAGAGCATATGAAAGGTCATAAATCCATGTTATGCGGCTTTGTTTACATCCAGGCATCGCTAGGCAAGCATCCGGAGCACATTTTTATGCAATTATGAGCACGATGATTACATTCGGTGACTACCATGAAAATATATCAGACATTGACAAATCTATCACGTTGGAAAGTGGGCTGACCCTTTAATAAAATTTTTGACCGATCATTTTCCTAGGTGACGAAAACCTTGTTTGTCGATTCATCATAAACCAAAATTGCTGCTGGCATTGCTTCATAATTGTTTTAAAATGTTTATAAATTGTTAACAAAAACATTACTTAAAGTGCTGTTGGTCCCACTGCCCTTTAAATGCTAAAAATCTTTTAAAATTAACATTTCATCCGACTCCTCATTACTGAACATCATATGCCAAACTTGTATCTTCTTCACTTTCACCCTAGTGTTTTTAAGAGATGCCTATAAAATGAAATGGATCACCAACTTTCAGGTCTCATATCTCTTCAACTATCCCATGTGTGTATAAATAACCAGTGAGAAAACTATCGCTTATTTTTCGCTCTTATTAACCATCTAATGACAAGCATGTGGGTCATTCCAGCTCAACTCAACCAATTTTGAGGAAGGTTCCCACTCGACCATCTCCGAATTGGCTGAAATTTTAACCACATGTTGCAAGGTATATAGGATGGAAAAATCCAAAATATTTCTGCAATATTTAAAATACTTTCCAAGATATCGTGGATTCCGTGACCCCACCCTCCGAAGCCACTTCGCGAAACTTCGAGATGTCCACGTTTTGAAACTTGATATCTCTAGAGCCATTACATCAAATTAGATGATTTTAATTTTTACCTGTACAGTTTCTTGCATAGATTACAAAAATATAATCATTTTTATTGTGTGTCCTGTAATTTTAGCTGTAGTAAATGTCAAAGGTGCCTTCATATTCATTTTATATCGAAATTCTGCAATATTCAGTGATCAATATCTCCCTATGTACTAGGCACAATGCATTCAAATTTTCTATGTATACTGTCTATGTTGCTGGCAAGTACTTGGCAAAGTTTGACTTGATTAGTTATTCACATCTGCCGGATATAGGCTGTCAAAGTTGACCAAATCTGACAAGGGGGGTTAAAGAGAAAAAATATTCCCAAAAAGGGACATATAAATTTTATATTTTTATTGCATTTTCTGATAGACCATAGATCGATTGATAAGTGTTCCAAAAATCTTAATGGGGTTTTTTGTTTTAAGGACTTTACAGTGTGCCAAAAATGGTCGTTTTTTGGTATCGCGAGTTGCAATCATGGGTGGTATTTGACAGACTTGTTACCCTAATATATATCAATATCAAAACTGTGAAACCAATGTGATCACTTTTCTAATATAAATGAAACATAACCAAGTCATTCTTATTAAAGTTATAGTAAATATAAGCATTTCTTTATCATAATCAAAGTGACTTTATGAACGAAATGTAGTGTTCTTTGGTGGTCTATCAAACTGCATACGATTGTGGAACTGATGATCATGTAAAAAATATCATTATAACTAATTAATGTAATTTTTGCATACAGCATCATATTTTTAAAGTATTTTTGTGCATAAGATGAAAATTTTGTTGTTTACTGTCTTCCATACAGAATTGTCCAGCTGGTACTGACATGCACTGTTACTGCATGCTTGAGATGCTGACACTAAACAAAGGACAAATTGCAATGGAGCATAGCAAATGTCATCATGTCTTTGCCAAGTCAGATGATAGCTTGCCCTACTTTGTGTATTTTCTTGAATTTGATGAGTATATGAGCAAATACAAGACAATGCATTATATTTTTGTAATCTATGCAAGAAACTGTACAGGTAAAAATAAAATCATCTAATTTGGTGTAATGGCTCTAGAGATATCAAGTTTCAAAAAGTGGACATCATGAAGTTTCGCGAAGTGGCTTCGGAGGGTGGGGTCACGGAATCCACGATATCTTGGAAAGTATTTTAAATATTGCAGAAATATTTTGGATTTTTCCATCCTATATATCTTGCAACATGTGGTTAAAATTTCAGCCAATTCAGAGATGGTCGAGTGGGAGGCATTGGTTGAGTTGAGATGGAATGACCCATGTACTAAAATGTATGGGAAACCAATGCAGTTAGTCGTAAAAGGGTAGAAGGTAAACTTATTTACACATTTAGACGTTCATCCTATAACTTGGAACCGCTTTAGTAAATGCAACTATAATGTCACAATTCTGCACCAGTGGCCTGTGCAGAAAGTATACCGTAGTCACAATTCTGAGCGCTGTGGTATGCAAAGGTTAACCCTTTGCATTGGAAACTTTCTGCACAGGCCACAGACACAGAATTGTGACATTATTAGCTTTGGGGACTCAACACCACTTTCCGTTATGCGAAATTACGGGTAAACCAGTAGTGCATAAACGCACTCAAACTCTGTATAGTGTCTAGACACATAGATATATACATATAACTGTGATCTCATAATAAAGTACTTGCTTATATAGAACATCCGAAAAAGGACAAATAGAACCTAGTACATTAAGAATGTAGGCCTACTATCTTAATGTACTAAGTTATATTTGTCCTTGCTACAAAGTAATAACTATAAAGGATTACAATGCATAGAAGTGAAAACATTTTTAAAGTTTTTTTTCTAAAATTCACATTTTTAACTTTTTTTATTTTTGGTTCAACCTTTTCTTGCCTATAGATGTTACAAGTTTAGGATCATCTTGTTATAAGCATCTGCTACATAGGACTCACTCGCTTATGTATTCGTTGAATGTCTTCTGAAAGGTCTGCCAGCTTATTGACCATCACAGGGTTAAAGAGGTCACCAAGAAAACCATGGTTTCTACTTTGCTGTCGAGTTGAATCAACTAGCATCTGCCACGTTGTATGTGTAGAATATCCTGCTGCCAATGGATCTCGCCTACAGAAATATACACACAATCAAGTCTGAGGAAGAGTAATGAATAATGTAAGTAATCACTTGTTATGTGATTTTAACTAGGTAGTTCTTAGATGCACCTTCAAACACCTGCACAACATTTCTATAACATTATATATGAGACTGCATTTCAATCAACCATACATCTTCAGTCTTTGCAGACTCCAGAGACCTCTCTGTACTCAACCCTGGAGGTCTTTCGACTTTCTCAATCTGACTATATCGTGGGCAATTGACAAGGACAGCTCTGGGTAGGTGCACCTTTTCAGTTGCTGGCCCTAGACTGTGGAACTCTCTTCTGGCAAAAGCAGATCAATTTCATGGGCACAGAATAAAGTACTTCACAGAATTGTGAAAAATAAAGTACTTCACAGAATTGTGAAAAATAAAGTACTTCACAGAATTGTGAAAAATAAAGTACTTCACAGAATTGTGAAATATAAAGTACTTAACAGAATTGTGAAAAAGAAAGTACTCTCCACCTTGTAATGGTCTGAGCATCCTCTGAGATAGTTACTGTGCAGGGACTTTGAGCAAGTCCTTCACTCACAACTGTTCAGTGCCATCGATTGATGTTTGGTCATTCGATAGTGGCACTTAATAAATGTATAATAATAATAATAATAATACTTGAACTTAACAAGAGACTGGACACCTAGACTGAGTCTGAAAGACTGTTCCATGCCCTTGAAACAGTTGTATAAAAGGCATGATCACCCACACAATGGCACACATGTCTGTTATCAATTAGAAGCCAGCAGTCAGTCAGGAAATACACAGCACTTTGGAGGAGCTCCGGTATCAGCTCAACAATAAAACTGTTTGAGTTAATGTTTTAGCTATGCTAGCTGCCTATGGTCACTTCACCAGGCCAGCATAAATTATCAAGTTCCGGAATCAGTATGCAGTCGATATTAAACATGACAACATATGACAAAACAAAGGGTATAATTAGTGCTTCATGTTCCCAGTCTCAATGGCTGCCACTGATAACCCCTCTGTAACACAATCCACGTCAACAGAGAGAAATGAAGTTCATAACGAAACTGTCATAAAACCTAGTATGACTTGTTTTGGTGCACTGGAAAGTTAAGCACCATCCTGGTTTACTAAGTCTTGATAAATCTTGCTAACAACATGACATATGCCACTTTAACGAGAAGCTGCATTGGTTTCAGAGTCGCCTTAGTAGACTCTCATCGTCGTTAAAGTGTTAAATATAATTGACAGCTGAGAAGCCCGGACTTTATGGAGGCAGCCAGGCTAGGCAGCCACAAAGGCAGACAGGAACTTCATAAGCCTCAGAGTAGCTGCTTGCTATGTAGTGGCAAAACCATTAACTCCAACATCATAGGTTACAATTTAAAGGCCCATATATTAACCAAAGTCTACAAAGATATTTCTGAGTGCCACTGCTTGAAGAAGCGCTAGTACTACTGTTGCTGCTCCGGATTAAAGATCTTTCTTTTACCCCTTCACATTAGGTTAGTACGAGCCAGCTTTTACCATTCAATTATGCACTGCACTGTCAATTTATATAGAGCCTCTACCAGAACACAAAACACCAGAAACTTTGTTGTATTGCACACTGTCTTTGGGAGCCTTATCAAGAACTTACTTAGGTGAACAAATTCTGTGAGCCATTTCTTGGAGAGCAGTCTCAGGCAGTCCCTTAAAGCAAATGATCACAGAGTTCTGCATTTACTTAACACAGAAAAGGAATACGTTGAATATCTTGCTTACAATGCTTATGATGGACCCATGGTTTTTATATTTAATGGCTTCAAAGAAAATTCTCTGTGATGCTTACAAGTTACAAACATTAAAATAATCAGTTTTAGATGGAAAATGATAAATGTATAAATTAGTCTTTGATGCATGCTTAAGGTCATTTTGAGCTCTGTTCTGGTCTTTACACGTAGGCCATGATTTAATTCTTAAATCACAGAGTTATATACTAACTGGCTATTATTACAAAACCCAATAAAAAGATCGCATTATTTGTTATCATTATTATTATTATTAAATAAATTTGTAACGCGCGCAAGGTCACACCGAAATGTGAATCTGAGGCGCGGATAGTCAGCCGCCAGGTGAAGATGCAGTTAGATTTCCAAATCCTTGAAAGCCTTGAGGAGAAATAGTGAGTTTTGAGCCGCTTTTTGAAGGAAGGAAATGAATTTGAGCTACGAAGAGAGAGTGGTAGTAGATTCCATTCCTTTGGAGCAAAGGCGTGGAATGCACGAGAGCCCATAACTGTAATGCATCATGGCTCAACTAAAAGACCTGTACTTGACGATTGCAGGCAACGAGGAGGGATGTAAGTGGTTAGTAGTGCATGAATATAGGTAGGTGTGCTGGTGCTGAGGGCTTCTTAGGTCAAACAGGCCAATTAAAATTTTATTCTGAATTCAACAGGAAGCCAATGCCGCTGATGGAGTAGGACTGAGGAGCATGTTCATAGTGGAACACGCATTACTACACGAGCTAAGGAGTTTTGTAGTAATGCGTGTCCCACTACAAACATTGTTTATGTAAATTTTTATTTAAATCTGACCTTATCTGAAAACCTGCAACAATTGTAACAATGCCCAACACATCATCAGTCAATCATTGCTTCTAAGTGAAATCAAAATGCACACCAAATCCAGGGTGAGTCTGGTCAACGTCTAGTAGCACTCCACAGAGACCTGGAAACAGCTTACTACGGAAATAACACTGAGCAATGGCTTTCAGATTGCATGAACTGGCTTTGAAACTTGTCTGGTCATGTTCAGATTCACTGGTCTGCTATTCTGAAAAGCAGCTTGGCGGCTAAGCATTATTTTCCATGCGATGATGACAGTAACAGAGACTGACGCATGGCGGATAAATCATGGTGCTGTAAAAGTCATTAGATTAGATTCAGCTGATCTAGCAGAGACCTTATAGGTGGCAATTTGGCTCAATTGTTAGCAACACTATAGTTTCAACCACGGTACAGATCGGAGAGGGGGGGATTGGGGGGAAACTGGGCACAATCAGCTAAACAGGAAATCCACTATCAAGTAATGTAAACACAAAGAAGTACTTATCCAAGTTTTACGTTTCCACATTTATCAAATCTTAATGCTACATGACATCTACAGCTCACACACACCCACACCACACTCACTCACTCACTCACACACACACACACACACACACACACACACACACACACACACACACACACACACACACACACACACTGTGTTTATAAGGAACAGTAGAGGATGGTGTGTTTCATAAAACGGTTTTGGTTGTAGAAAAGAGGATGACCAGAGTTTCCAGCTGTCATTAGCATAGATATCACCCTATAGCCTCACAAAGTAATAGTGACATTATTAGCTACACATAAGAAAAACAAATGCTACAAGGGTATTCATATTTTGCACCTGTTAGGAAAGAGCTTGTAAACTTCTTCTAAAGGTTGATGTCTCAATACCGTAATCAGAAGAGGTCAGTGGGTACTACCTTGTGCAGTGAATGACGTGTCTTATTGATTGTGACTTGTAACATTGCTTAATATTATTCTGCATATCTGCTGCATCAGCATTCAACCATGGTCCATGTTCTTGGATTGCCATGTCATTACCATGTGTTGCCAATCCAAAGTACAGTCTGAAAGACCCTTCCATTAGACAGATGTTTCACTCTTGGTCATAGCTGATGATGCTATGGAAATTGTCATATTAAATTACAGTAACAATTACAAACTGTGGCATCACAGGCACCTTTGAAATCTCTCATATTCATAATCACTAGATTTCTTCAGCACCTACGAAAGCCAAGTTACTGTTATTCCCATCCTGGCCTCGTTTGACATCACCCCACGTAATTTAAATACGAACACTGCCTATCCAACTCGTCTGATAAACGATGACACGATGGAGTTCTTTAAGGAACTGTTATCCAGCCTTGACTGGTCCCTAGTTTCCTCTGCATGTATCCATAATGACCCGGATCTTGCTTATACTTTATTCTTGGCACAGTTTAAAAACGCTTATGACCGCGCTTTCCCTCAAGTCCAATCCGTAAGAAGGGGGCTGCATTTCCGGAAGCAACCATGGATGACTAATGCCTTGTTAAAATCTTGTAGAACTAAGTCTAAATTATATTTAAAATACATAAAGAATCCCAATAGTAATAATAAAAGAATATTCACGGCCTACAGGAATAAATTCAAATCCTTGCGCCTTAACGCTGAACGAAATTATTATGAGGCTGAGTTTATTAAACATAGTCTTAACCTTAAAAAAACCTGGACTATAATTCGCTCTATCTTAAGACCGAATCACAATCCGTCAAATATTGATTCCCTCATGATTAACGGTATGATAGTTGATAACCCCCAAATAATGGCTGATAAGTTCAACGACTATTTTACGAGCATAGGCCAAACGCTTGCAGCTGGGATTCCAAAATCTGATATTTCCTTTCTATCTTATTTGAAACCATCCCCGCCTAACTCATTTGTTGCGGACTTGACTACCCCCAAGAAATTATTTCTTTAACTGCATCTATTCGCACTACCCATTCTTCAGCACTTGACGACATTGACCCGACTGTTGCTATTAGGATCATTGATTATGTAGCTGCTCCATTGTCGGATATTATTAACTCTTCTTTTCTCACTGGTGTTGTACCCTCTTCCTTAAAGATGGCAAAAGTTGTACCGGTTTATAAACAAGGTAACAGCCAGGATGTCACTAACTATAGGCCTATTTCTATCCTTCCCTTTTTTTCTAAGATCCTTGAAAAATCAATGTACCAACGTTTATATACCTATATTGACAAAATGAATATTTTATATCCCAATCAACATGGTTTTCAATCCGGTCATTCCACCTCAATGGCTCTGCTTGACATGCAAGATAAGATTGCTAGTGCAATCGATGAAAATAAATTTTCTCTTGGTATCTTCTTCGATCTGGCCAAGGCCTTTGATACGGTGGACCATTCTATTCTGTTAACTAAACTTGAAAACTATGGAATACGTGGAGTCCCGCTCTTGTGGTTTAAAAGTTACTTTGATCAGAGACGCCAATGTGTTTGCTGTAAAGGTTGTCAGTCTAAAACTAAACTTATTACATGTGGTGTTCCACAGGGGTCAATTTTGGGTCCGCTGCTGTTCTTACTATACATTAATGACTTGCCGAATGCATCTGACCAACTTAACTTTATTCTTTTTGCAGATGACACCAATGTCTTTTTCTCTCATAAATCAATCCAGTCTCTGCTATCTATTGCCAACACTGAACTTATCCATGTGGCGGAGTGGTTTAAGGCTAATAAACTTTCTCTTAACCTGGGAAAAACTAATTATGTCCTTTTCCGATCTCATCGGAAACCCGTCCCTGCTACTGATTCCATCCTCTCCATTGACAATATTCCTATTGCTCAAGTCAATTCTTCCAAATTCCTTGGGGTCTACATTGACCAACATTTAACCTGGAATGATCACATAAGTAACATTTCCACTAAGGTTGCCAAGAACATAGGGATTCTGGCTCGTGTATCCTACCTGTTACCTTCTAGAGTTCTGCATACACTATATTATTCTCTTGTTTACCCTTATTTGACATACTGTAATATCGCCTGGGCCTCCAATTATTCCTCTCGTCTGAATAGGCTATTTATATTACAGAGACGAGTTGTACGTATTATTGCTGGGAAATCATTGATAACTAACACAGCAAGTAGATTTAGTATACTACGAATACTTAATATCCCTCAGATAAATAAATTGCAAATCTGTGAATTTATGTATTGCTTTGCCAACAAATCTCTTCCCCCAATCTTCAGTCGCTACTTCTCTAAGATCTCTGATACACATTCTCATTATACAAGATCTCTCGATAACTTTGATGGAACCTATGCCCGCACTAACACTCGTTATTTTACCTTAAGATGTGCTGGTCCTCCTGTCTGGAATAACCTACCGAAGTCACTGCGCACTCTTCCGAATCTTGCCCGGTTTAAAAAAGAGGTCAGAGCCTACCTCCTTGACAATAGTCAATGCGTTTTCTAAATATGGTTATTCATTGTTATACCACAATTAGTTAAGTGACCTAGTTAAGTGTTGTTAGTTAAGCCAGTTATTCTCATTTTTTCTGACAATGCTATTTGAGTAGACTATACTCAACTGTCATCCCTCTGCTAACATGGTAAACGGGTATCCCTAACTTAGCGGGACTTCAGTCCCTTCTGGGAATCCGATTGTTTCCCTTAAATGTTAATAAGATAATTATGTGATCTGTCTGTTTTAATTTCCATACTTATGATCGTTGATTATGATTATTCTGGATCACTACTTGTAAACTATTCTATGGAAACAATAAAAGGATTGATTGATTGATTGATTGATTGATTCATTCATTCATTATTCATTACGAAGATTTATGTACCATCTCTTCTACAGATGCTCAGTCAAAAATATCAATAGGCAGATAGGGTCAGGTTCAGTTCCAGGCCAAAATCCAAGAATCATGCAGGCAGACTTGGTGTCTCTCTCCACTTAATTCCCTACCTTTGCTTTTTCCACCTCAGTCCGCAACTTACGGGTCATTCTGGACCAAGAAGTGTCTTTTACGGAGCACTTTACGGCATTGACTCATTCCTGTTACTATCACATGCGCCAGCTGCGGGTTATCACTCGCTCTCTCTTCTTCCTCTGCCTCCACTCTGGTCCACGCCTTTATTCCTAATCGATTGCACTACTGCTCTTCGCTCTGCTGTGGACTTCTTCTACATATCCGTTTGCATCCTTTGGAAGGTGTTTTGCGGGTGGCTGCTCCTCTAATTGGTGGTGTCCTTAAGTTCGGCCACATCTCTGCATTTATGATTGATGTCCGCCACTAGCTCCTGGTCCAGCAGCGCATCCATTATAGGGTATCTTCTATCGTCTGGCACTGTGTTCTACTTTAACCTCGGCCTACTCTGGTCACTGATCTCTGCCCTAGGCCTCTAGAGGTGACTTTATGGTTCCGCATGCTCGCTCTGTCACTAGACAGCGTTGGACTGTCTACTTTCTCGATAGTGGGTCCTTCTCTTTGGAATAGCGTACCCGTGACCTGTGTTCTCTCCAGCGAGAGCTCTCTGGCTCCTTTTACAAACTACTTAAGACTTTCTCTTTTGACAGGGCCTGGGTTGGAAGCACCCTCTGAGTAGTTATCTTGAAGGGGTGCTATATAAATTTCTTAGATAGATAAACAGACAAACTGTCAGAGGTCATAATGAAGAGTGCATGTTAGGGCTGTTGGTGTTGTCACAATTAACCAAAATAAAAGTTTTAGCAGTATATCAGAATCTGCATATAATAATAAACAAGTATTATCATCATGTCAAAAACTGTTTAGTGTCTTTCACCTGCATAATGCAAAGGCTGAGAGCAAATTAAACATCAAACTCAACGACCAAAACATCAACCACGACAAGATTCATGCACACCTAAGCACGACTCTGGACAGGTAAACTTACATAGCATCACCACTTGAAGAAGACTGCACAGCCAAGGTCACTGTCACTGATCGAAACAAATTGCTGAGCAAACTCACTAACTCGAGTTGTGGCGGCAGTGCCCATACAATACGTACATCAACCCTTGCTCTTTGCTAAGCAGCAGCGGAGTAGCGTGCCCTAGTATGACGTCGCTTATGGTGACAGCATGCTACCCACAGGTGCTCTCAACATATCTCACTTTCAAGAACCAATTGAAATGATTAGCAAATATTCAGGGATGTGTCAAAGCTAGTGACTTGCACTTTCAGTCAGCTCCACAGCTCCGACAGATCTTAACCCTTGAATGACGATCATGTAGCCGTGTACTAAAATGTATAGGAAAACTAATGCAGCTCGTCGTTAAAGGGTTAAACAGCTTTGGCTTTAATCTGCCCTGTTCCAGAGACCAATTTTAGTACACCTAGAAGAATATCCATTCCATCCCTAGAAACCAACACTGCCAGACGGTTAACTTCTTCACTTAATAAAATCATCTGAGACAGGATTTTTCCATCCCACTGAACAATAAGACGATATTCTTTTAAAACATTCGCTGATTCATCAAAGTCCTTCTCTGCTTTCGTTTGCACTCTGTGTGTGGTGGTTCACGACAGTGCAAGGGAAGAGTGATCACAACCAACAGCTGCAGCATATATGGACCATCAGCCGAACTGACTCATGAAAAGAGCACTTATTACAGTTCAAAGCACCTATCACATCCATTGTAAATAAATCAAAATATACATGTATGTAGTTAAGTAATTTTATTGTACATACAGTCAACATTAGTACTTGGCTAACCCAAACTCTTGTGGGCAACAAGGAATATGCAAGACCATATGACAGTTCTGCATCATAACTCAGACAAAAAGATCCATACCTAAAGATCACAGTCAGCAGGGAGGGATATAAGGATACTACTGGTTCAGACTCTGAATTACAATGGACTTTTCCACATCAGTCTTCACCGTAGCTTCACAAAGCAGACTCTTCTAATTATATATCTAAACTCAGGCCTTGTTGGCAAATTTTTACTCACATGGCTAAGCATAAGAAACAGATAAAAACCTGTCTTTCTGGTTTTATTTCCCTTCGGCTGTCATCCGTTCATCCAAGGACTTCCTGGATTTCAAATTCTTTCCTCTGCTGCTGGCTCTTAGTTTACTTGCATCTCTGTTTGATTGCCTCTGCCTGTGTCTCCACCTGCTATTGGTCTGCCTCATATCTGCAGCCATTCTTCCATATGTCCGTCCGTCTGTCCATCTGTCTGTCTGTCCGTCTGTCCATCCATCTGTCTGTCCATCTTTCTGTCTGTCTGTCTATTTGTTTCTGACGTGTAAGTCCACTGAGGGAATTTTTGTACTCTAATAAATCTTCATTGCCAGGTTCAGCTAATCCACTATAGAGCCAAGTCTCCTTTAAATAATTAATACAGCAGGCACAAACAAACACTATGCCCCTCAGTCCTGCCTCCAAATGGCAGTCATTACCAGCCTCCCACAGACTTTCCTCAGAGACTATCAATTTCTTTACAATTCACAGAGGTTATTTTGAATTTATTTTAATAATTAATAAAGCAGGCACAAACACCATGCCCTCACCTCTATCTCCAACTGGCAGTCATTAGCAGCCTTCCAGAGACTTTCCTTATAAACTATCAAGTATCAATTTCTATCAAAATTGAGGTTATTTTTAATTTATTACTTTCCCATAGGTTTTTATCATGTATAAAGAAACTGTGCTAACATGCTCAAAACTGCTTCCTAACTGCTGAACAGAAGAAATCTTTCCGGCGATTGTTTTTCTTGTGCTCAACAGTTGACTACCAACTGAAGCTGCTCTGCCTCAAACAGCCCATGTTAAATTACTCAAAGCAATGACAACAGGACAACACAAGGTCATTTATGACAAACAAACAAAATTCCCATGTGTGTTAAACAATTTGAAACTTGAACGCTGATGTAGCGAATGGTATAACATCCGAAAACAAGGCAGCAACAAACATGCAGACCTTTAGGAGCTGTAGTTCATAGAAGCAGAAAACAATTGTACTGAAATCACCATCAACAGTGCCAAAATTTTAGTAAAATATATGATTCCATTCTGATTTGGTATCTGACTACCTGTCATTTCCTCACAGGACAATACTTTAATGAAAACTGTGACATAGCTGCATGTATATAGTTGGCTGGTTACTCGCTTGTTGCTGTTAATCGCTAACAGAGGTGTCAAAATTTCAGTAAACTATGACCCCGGTACTTGAATCTATTCTGAACTGGTACCCAACTATGTATACTCATCGCCCTGTCACTAGATCAAATTCGTAATTCAATGTAGCATCCCGGATGTGCAAATTGTGGGCGGGAACCTTAATACATGTAAATGCATTTGCAAGCAAAGGCAAAATTCTTAGATACATTCTCTGTTGTAAAATTCGGATGAGGCAGCGCTGTTCCAAGCAGGTCAACTTTCCATAGCTTCAAAATTAGTAGCCCTAGAGGTGATGAACGGACCAGACCTACATTCAGTAGTATCACTAACTAAGATAGATTAAAGTAATTGCGTCCCCCCCCCCCGCCTCCCACAGCCAGCCTAGTAAGAAACTGGTGAGTCTGTGTTGACTTGAGCCTGAGCTGAGGTGCTGTATTGGCAGGAACTACAACAGCTGCATGCTCACATCCCAAGCCCCCCAAGCCTTGGGCTGTTAGCTCTTCACACTCGAAGTAATGCCTAGAAAGGCATATCCCGAAACAGTCTCCCCTTAAAAGTATCTCCCCTCAGTGAATCTATTTCAAAACAAATTCTCCCCACAGATCCAGTTTTGAATATATTCACTTCACCACAGAGACTATATATAGAAAGCGCCAGGGAGGGGAATATTTCATCACCCATTGAAATAATCTCTCCCAGGGAGACTTAATTTGGGTGAGAGATAAAGCCACATTTGTACAGCGGCCCATTTGGCCACTGGGTAAAAAATCTTAAATTCATCATAACGACAGGAAATTTTTCGCAATTTCAAATCTTCAAATAGACAAACAATTGTTTATCTTTATTTCAATTATGTTTTAAATATCAGTAATAGCACGAATAGTGACTATATAAGTATACAATATTTACTGCAATATAGCGAAAACAAAATTAGAAAGTTATAGGTTTATGATCTTTACAGGCAAAAGTGAATGTGTTATTAGTTCACCACCACTGCACTCCACAAACTAATTGTCCCGATTTCATTGATCAACGTTAATTAAGTCAATTTCCCGAGTTATTAAGTTAGCATTTGAAATCACTAGCACTATAAACAAATCCGAAAATTGCTTCAAACAAATTTATCCTTTCAGTATATTCCAAAAGTTTGCTTTTCATTATGATCAGTCTAGCGCTCTGCAGCGCACCTCATTGGGCAAATTCCAAAGCATGGACACGTCTCCAGCTACATGCTGGAGGTCATCCACTGGCTCCCTATCTGCCAGCGCATAGAGTACAGGGTAGCTGCCCTGGTTTGGCGCTGTCTCCAGGGCCTCGCCCCAATTTACCTCCGTGAGCTCTGCTGTTCGATTTCGGTTCTCCCAGGCATCGCCTCCTACGCTCCGCAGAAAAAGGAGTTCTTCTGGTTCCTTTTGCTCGTACCGCAACTATGCAGAACCGAGCTTTTTCTGTGGTAGGCCCAATGATCTGGAATGGTGTTCCTGTCGAGCTGAGTCTACACCCTGGGAGTCTGCCTTTCCTCACTAAACTTAAACTGCTCTTTTTGGGCGCATTGTAGTCGGGAGTGCCTCTGAGTAGTGTCCTTGAAGGGGCGCTATATATACATTCCCGAATGAATGAATAAATGAATGATAACTGACAACCATGTGGAAACAAAGATGTTTCATACACTAAGTGCTAGCTTTGTCTGAAGTTGTGCAGCTCTGACTTACCTTTGCCGAAGGGACAGCTGCTTAGCCAGCTTGTCGAGGCTTCTTGAGAATTCCATTTCAACCTCAGAGTGTCGCCGGTAGTACTCCTGAAGGTCCATGAGCATTCCAACATGGCAGTCCAGATGCTGGTCAAAACATCGGAGTTGATCTGTCAACTGTTGACGAATATCTAAACAATATCACTACTAAAAATTAGTGATTCAAATAACAGACTTCTGACACATAAATGCATATTATATATAATGATTAGGCAAGCAACTTGTTGCTTCACCATTCAAACTACCATAGGGTTTAAGAAGTGGAACACAAGTTCACAAGTTACAAATAACAAATAGTATTAACTGTGATGTAATTTCAACAGTGCAGATGGTTTATCAAGTATAAAGGGAAGTGTCAACGCTTAAAAGGCAAAGGCTCTGGCCACTCATCAACTGTCCAATTATTTCCCCAGTTCACTCTCTCTCTCTAACAGCTGGACCAAGAAACATAAAGAAGTAATTTAGGCACATATCGCAGTCAAAACACATACTATACAGTGTCTGGATTGTGCCCACATGTTAGCCAGGCCGATACTATTTCCAAGGTGAAAAGGATAAATGGCTAAATGACATCCGGTTGCCTGTGAGTCTACACCATACCCCCCCCCCACACCCCTCTAGAACAATATTAGGCCACAGCTATGGAATAAAACACCATACACCCACACCACTGCTGCTGTATTGCATTTCTGGGCTGGGTAATAAATAAACACTTACAGAGAAATTAATTTCCATCATCACATTAGTAGTGAAATATTCATAGCCATACCCATGTAGGATTCATTGACAAACACATTGTACTGACACAAATTTATGTGCACAACTTCACCTCTGAACTTTTCAACCTAAATCTAAATAAAACTGTATGAAGGAAGATGGGCAAGATAATATAATATAAAACCCACAATTTCATCAATTAGTCCACACAGTAATTTCTTGTTACTTGTCTGGGCAGCAATGATCTACTGCCCCCCAATTAAAACTGTAGTATATGCACTATGTCCACGTAAACATGACAGCATTCTACCTGTTGCAGACAGTCTGGCACACAAAACATTTATTATTAGGATGACTTATTCGTGATTATATACTACATAATGTACACCAAAGTGCGGTTAGCAATTGGCTTAATAAAGGATATACTTACTTACTTACTTAATATTTTAACAGCAATGTCTGCCAACTGCAAACACTAGTGGGTTTAAAAGTTCCTTCACATAATTTCTCTCCTGAGCAGTCATTGTAGCCTATAACCAGAAACGTCTGTACTAGTAGTGCTCACCCAAGGCACTAAATATGCTGTTTGCCAGTGATTTCATTTAGTCCACATAAATTGTCAAAAGCATTCTAAGCATTAAAGTGTCTGTTTTTTTTTACTAGACATAACTTTTCTGTTCTCATCAGAAAAACAAAGACTAAAAAATGGACAAACTGTAGATAAACCACACTTGACTCCACTAAACAGCACTAAACAGGCAGAAAAACTTTCTGAGCCTCTCAGTAACTTGTAATTTTTATACACATTTGAGTCTACCCAGCCCTAAACAGCACAAGATACCACAGTTGTTCTGCAACTGCATCCCTATGATGCAGACCTGGGTTTCAGCAACAGCTCCATACTTCTCCTTAAACTATGTATGGTACTTTCATTACTTTCATCTCAAGCTAATTTCAAACTTAACACCACTGTACACAATTGTTTCATGGTTATCCAATATCCATCTTGGGTGTATGACGGTCTAGTAGATATCGTGCTGGCAGTTAAACAGAGGTATGGGCTTCAATGTCAGTGAAGAAAGATTTTTTGACATTTCTGTTCCTATAAAACAAGTAAATAACCAATGTCAGTAGGAATATTGGGCAAAGACAGAGAGCACTGGGGGCCACTGGTCCCCATAACACTAAGAAAAACACTTATATTTGTGGCTGGGTCTTGGAGTTAACTTTAGAGACTGCCATTCTTCTATCCATCTCATTCTCAGCTGCCAAAATATGTTGCAAAGAGCAATTGCTCAAAGAATGGTTGCCTCTTTAAGCCAAAGATATCGTTAAACTCATCATCGTCGTCGTCGTCTTCATCATCATCATCATCATCATCATCAGTTCCTGACGCCAGAGGACTGGCAGCTATGGGTAAGAATGAATGATTTCCACTGTCCTCGGTCACTAATCAAGTCCAGTGCTCCAAGTGATGTTATGTCCTCATTTATGTTGTCTATCCATCGTAGTCTTGGTCTGCCTTTGCTTCACTGGAAAAAATGAAAGGCTGGAAATAAGCGAGTCACTGTATGAACTGATCCTCTGGTTATTGACCTGATTGTAGTTTGTGTCAGGTGCACCATGCACCATTCATGCCTTGTACATTAGACACCAACACAGCAGAGATTTTAAATTACTATTACTGTGGCCAGACAGTATTGCTTTTTGACATCATTTAAGAGAAACAATCATTGTCTGGCAGCAGGTGACAGTGAATATACTTTGACACCTGACAGTTACTGTACTCCAATTACAATAAATTCCATTCTACTCTAATTTAAATATACTTTGACACCTGACAGTTACTGTACTCCAATTACAATAAATTCCATTCTACTCTAATTTAAATATACTTTGACACCTGACAGTTACTGTACTCCAATTACAATAAATTCCATTCTACTCTAATTTAAATATACTTTGACACCTGACAGTTACTGTACTCCAATTACAATAAATTCCATTCTACTCTAATTTAAATATACTTTGACACCTGACAGTTACTGTACTCCAATTACAATAAATTCCATTCTACTCTAATTTAAATATACTTTGACACCTGACAGTTACTGTACTCCAATTACAATAAATTCCATTCTACTCTAATTTAAATATACTTTGACACCTGACAGTTACTGTACTCCAATTACAATAAATTCCATTCTACTCTAATTTAAATATACTTTGACACCTGACAGTTACTGTACTCCAATTACAATAAATTCCATTCTACTCTAATTTAACACTGTAGGGAGTAAGGACCACACCATGGTCAATTTTCTTAATATTGAAACCATGACATAGTTAGGATGTGCATGTCGTCAATTCCAACCAAGAACACCTGTCTATGCAAAAGCAATTGCCAGACCAGGTCTGAATCACTTGCATCCAAAAAAGAACTGATGTACAATAGTGATATCAGTGATATAAGGTGCAAGCAAAGGTCACAGGGTCAATCTGAAGAGAGACAATGCATGAAACATCATACTAAGAAAGAGAACTACTCTCAACACCTCAGATTAAACAGGTTCAGGGAGGATAAGGACACTCACTCAGATGCACTTGACAGCTTCACTGATCAATAGATTGAGTTCTATAACATAATTAGCTCATTACCACCACAGCCTACTATTTTTCTCAAATCTAAATTCTATATAAATATAGACATAAAATATAAACATACTAATATAAATAACAAATACACAGTAATATATATTAAAATAATATTATAAGTTCAATAAACATGCAAAAATAGGTAAGATTTTTTTATAGAAAAACAGTAAAAGGCTAATACTTCAAAATACAAAGGATAAGTTTAAAATCTAGGCAACAAATTCATTATACTATTTACAGGTTTAATAAATTATACTGAACACGGTTTAACAAGTTAACTCTGGTTAACTCGATATCGTATATAGGGTGATTCCAGAACTAAATGATTTCGCATTAAACTGGGTGTTCTTCAAGGCTCTGTCCTGGGTCCCATGCACTTCATTCTATATATGGCTGACATTCCCTCTCTTTTCCCATGAACTGCTGGTCATCTCTTTGTGGATGATATATGTACATGTATATTCATTTATTGAGAAAAACAATCTGACAAATATGTAGAAATGCTTACATGAGTAATAATGAATAATTAAAGTTAATTAGAAAATTTCAGAATAAACTAGTAAATATTTTTATATAAAGATCTGGGAATGATGTACGAGCATTCGTCCACAGGTCTCCTTCATCCATAACACTTTATCAAGAAAACATGTCAAATAGTTCAGACAATCATGTTCAACGTGTTCACCCTGTAAGCCAGGTTTACTATAGTAAGCTGAAAACGAGGATGTGCATGCAGGAGTGCTATAGCTGTAGTATCAACCCATAAACCCAACACCAGACATAAGCAGAAGTCAGACTATATAGGCAGTTTGCAATCTACCGGAACTGGTTTGAGTTTCAATATCACTCTAGGCATCTGAGTACAATATTACTATTACGTCATCTGTATCATCTTCACTATTCACTACCAAAAGAAGATCCACTACCACTGATATTTTGCAACCTCTCTTTTATAACTGTGTTTATGAGCCATTTTGCACACTTCACTCAAGTAGTGTGTCGTGCTGTGTACATAAACATAGAGAATAGAAGAGTAATTTGTGCCGTTTTATTGTTTTTCTATAGACCGAGTGATACTTGCGGTTAACATTGTAAAACGCCGAGACAGCTTTCAACCTGAGTGACAATCAGGGTTAACCCTTGTTACATAGAATTCCAGGTCTGAGTGATGCTCATGGTTAATGACAAGGAGGTTCAAATATCACAGAGCAATTGTTCAGGTGCAGAATCTATACAGGATACCACGCTATACTCTGAGTGGACAATAGCACCCACACATTGTGTTGCCTCTTTGTTTTTTAAACCAATGAAGATGTGTTAGATAATAGTATGGCCTATTCTGATATGTGCTCGAACAACCTCATATTCTTGACAGGCATGACACTATCGTTGAATATTTAGATTAATAGAGAGCAGTTTATTGTGTCTTGTCACTTCACATCCTTTTCCACTGACAGCATCAGAACAAGATACTTGGCTGAGTGTTTGGCACTGGATCACAATGGGCTGCTATTTACTTGAATACACTCTACTCACTTTAATACAGCTGATTCACTTTAATAAACCTGATACTCGGATGCTCATAATCTCATACTCGCAACAACACAACACAGGATTCCGGACCAATATCAAGTAACACAGCGAGGGTCTCATTAAATTAAACTGGTAAACAATGAACACGTGTATGTCTGTGTAGTTGTGTATTTGCAAGTTGAATTGGGCTAATGATAACATTAACACTTTGGTAAGGTTTCGAAAATGAAGTCTGCAGCAGTCCACAGTGGGCATCATTGGACCTTTACATCCTTTCAGAAATTCGGCTCAATTTGACAATGCATTGTGGCAAAAAGAAATTTTTAAATAAATCCAGTTGAATGCATTCATTTCGAATATTGAATGCATTCATAAATGAACATCCTCCATCCCTCCTCTGTCTCCTCTTAGATATTTATTCATTTGGATTTTCTTTGTTTTGATTTTCTACTTTCCCCTCTCATTTTCTTTCTTTCTCCTTCTCTTCCTCCCTCCCTCTCACTGTCCCTCATGAATGCATCCTCCATCCCTTTCCCTCCCTCCCTCCCTCTCACTGTCCCTCCTCTCACACATCCTCCCCTCTTTCCCTCCTTCCCTCTCACTGTCCCTTCTCTCACACATCCTCCCCCTCTTTCCATCCTTCCCTCTCATTGTCCCTTCTCTCACACATCCTCCCCTGTCCCTCTCTACCTTCCTCTCACTGTCCTTCCTTTTTCACACACATCTGCCCTCACTCCTCTGTCTCTGTCTCCTCCTATGTCTCTGCCTTCATCATTCCTCTCCTTTCTCTTCCTCATTTCGTCTCTTCCTCTCTTCATCTTTGTGTCTATCACTTCTCCCTCCCTCCTCCTATGCATCAATTTTAATGCCCTATAAGGTCAACTTCATGGTATTCTTCATTTACTGCAGGCCTAGTCACAACAACAGATAGTTAATTGTCATCTCAATCACCCCTACATCTCATAGGCCTACTAAATTTACTAACTTATAGAAAAGAGCAAAAACTCTTCTTAGCAGTATGGGCCAAAACAGTATTAATATAGCAGAGTTCACCCATCACATATCAGGTTTAAATGAATTTTTAATGTTTATACATGTCCCTTTATAGTCTAGTAGTTAGCATGCTGGACTTTCAGTCAAGAGGCTGAGTTTCAAATTCCAGCCAGAGCAGAAAGATGATTTGAAAATTGCCTTTCTATTTGCACATGACTGCAAACTGAGCTAAGAAGATAAGTACACTGACTGTACGCCATTGATAAGAAGACAGGTGGTGAGGAACAGACCTGGCCACCCTTCTTCATATGCAAGGTTAAGAAAAATGAGGTCACTAACACACCATACTCATAGTTACTTCTTGGGGTTAGTTTATGGGACAGATGCTTGGGCTAATTATCTTAAAGAAGTCTCTTACACTATACTTAGGGGCAGCCATTGGTGTAAACTTTTAGTGAGCCATAGTGACTTCATTTCCTTGCACTGGTATATGAGGGCTGGTGTATAGGCCTACTCATTTTATTGGTAATTTCAACAGTGGAACACAATTTAGAATCTCTCTCTTATCTGCAAACTGAGCTAAGAAGATACATACACTGGTTGTACACCATCAACGTACAAATAAATTTATGAATGGATGAATGAATCTGGCAGGGCTTTGAAGTACCAACATCTGGGTTTAGTCAAGCATGCCAACCAATAAACTACATGCCTCTTATCTTAATTAATAAGCAAATAAAATCATGCAGAAGCGGGTCATGGCATGATCTCTTGAATGTAGGCAATGTTGAAAGATGTTGAACTTCAAGAAGTCCGAACTTCAGAAACACCCCAAACTTAAAAGGGAATTGTGCACACAATGTCTATTTGTGCTTAACCCTAACACTTTACCTAACTATGAATGTTATCTTGAAATTTGGGTAGAGGTAAATATTAAATTTATTCAACTCATGTTTACATAGCAAACTGCTTCAATTAGATATTATGGATAATAACATTTATAATGCAGAGATAACTGAAGAGCAAACTACAAAGAATCATCTGTATGCCAAACACAATCTAGGGGATCAAGTGGAATTACACATCTCCAGTGGCTCTAGTGGCCTTCATACTTGACTGGTGCAGTCTTTCCGGAAGGAAAAGTCCTAGAAGTGTTGGCTCAGCAAACCATACCAATCAATGGCATCTCTCAGCCCTCTGGAGAGGCACTTAATCAGGCACCACATAAATGTCTATACACATACACCTAATGTCACACCTTGCCCCAGACATTCCAAGGGGGGGTCGATAGCGCATTGGATAACACACTGGCATAGAGAGCGAGAGGTACCGAGTTCGAGCCCCGTAGGGCGGAAATGCTTTGTAGGCTGCTATTAGCGCCGTGTATTGCAGGCTGTCTGTTCTGTTAGTAGTTAAGATTTATGTCTTCTGTCATTTGTGTTCTTGTGAATTGTTTCAATTGCATAACATGTAAATGTACAGGGCAGTGCGTTTGTCAGGCGCTTGATTAAAGAAAAGATATTATTATTATTATTATTATTATTATTATTATTATTATTATTATTAAGTACACAGCTGTTGCTGCTGATAAAAAGAAAGAATTACCACAGACCTAGTACAGGTAGAAATATGCTCATAATAATTTATAGAGGTAAGATACACCTTGACACTGGATATAAATATAAGCAAAGTCACTTGGTTCAAACCACTTCAAGCAAATTAATTTCTGAAGGTCCTATAAATTAACAAACCATTCTCAATTTCTTCCAAACAAGAAACAGTGGTCAACGCATACATATATATCATATATATGTATGCACTGACCACTTTATGTATTATATAAAATTACTGACATATATATATATATATATGCACAGTATATATATACAGTATGCATACTTGTATGACCATACTATTGGCTATATACATTCCAGCACACAAATACACTTAAGAAATATAAATAAACAGTGTACTTCATTTTCTGTATGTAAGACTTAATTAGAAATATGTAAGAGACTGAAAATTAGCAATTTAGCATCTGTACATTGGATGGTTTGTCCAGTTATTAAATTAAGAAACCCCAAAGAGAAGGTGTTAATCATCAACTGATTTGCCTCACTATATCCTAGAGCAACATAAGGTCAACTATCTGGACTAGATAGATCAAGCAAATGTGGCTGCCTGGCAGAACCTGTTTGGAATCAGCTTAGTCTATATATTCCAGACACCTCTGAGTCAGAAGTAAGTCTACATCTCCTCCTCCTCCAGGAAAATCCATGGAAATGTTAAAGCTATTGTCTGAAGGCCACAATTCACAGCCACAAGTCATATGGTCCTCACAGTACTCTCCTGTATATATAGACAACTGTTGTAAACCTCTTTCTAAACTCAATGGCTGAGAAGCTTTAGCAAGCTTAGCACAAGCACATTATGTTTATAAAATAATAATTCCAATATTTCATATATTATTTATAAAATAATAATTCTACTATTGACAAGAGAAGAATTATTTGTAAATCTAATAAGAAATAAATAAATATCAGAACACTGCACATGTCCAATTATCTTGCACAGCTGTCTCTACAACTTAGCCTGACCCAACAGCCAGATGCTCTAAATTTCACCGAGCCAGGCCAGGAACGGCTATGGCAATCAGCGCACCAAAGGGGGAGGTGGCTTTGAGGAGCTGCTATCTGGGTAGTTACTCACAGCAGAGCCATGGAGATTAATATGTTCCAACCGACTGCAACATGACTAAAACGCACGGAATATTGGGGAGACAAAGGAGAAATATACTCCAAAAGTGGCACAAATTGTGATTCAGCTTGATGTTTTAGGATGCAAGGACACATACGACTGCTTCTTTAAAAACTTTGTCTGACTCATGATCTATCTGGACGCATGGAATTTTATGCCCTCAAAAGCTTCATGAGAGCACAGCATGTAGCTAGTCAAGTCTGCATTCAACAACGGCACAAATCCTTCTAAAAGCCATAACACTTATAGCAAATGAATGAATGAATGAACAGATGAATGAATTACATCATTTTTAGAACTGTCAACTTGTAACAGAAATGCAAACAAACGCTATACAACCTTAGCCAGAAATAAAGAGTAGGGCGTCCAAAAGCATTTGAACTTCAAAGTCGTGACCTCCCGACACCGTGAGCACATGAAGTCGCAAATGACTAAAGACGCAACAGTACAAACCCGACGGCAATGCCCCTACCCTACACTGAATGACCTATGGGTTTTGATCACATTTGTAATGTTCCGTTTAGTTTTACCTAGACTGGTACAAACAATAATCTGTTAACTTAGATGAAGGGAGGAATGGATTAATTATACATTACATCACATTTAATGCAATCTACTTTTTAAATAATAATGAACTGTGTTTTCTATGAAAAGTGTCCAATCATGCCCATGCACAATTTATGCCCATCCAAAATAATTTCAGATGGGTCGCTGGCTAAGGGTCTGTATACAACCAAATGCTTTAAATTTCACTGAGCTTGGCCAGCAATGGTTAGGGCCATCAGCCTTAGAAGACTCCATGACAATAAACAAACTATATACAGGCCAACAACTCAAAAAGAGCTGTTTTGAAAACATTTTAGGTGGTATTTTGTCAATAGCCCTAAACGAATTGTTCGAGTAAACATATCCTGAAATCACATGAGCCAAATGAAAACTTCCCAACTGGGTTGTCAATTATATATTCTTTTAACTCTGTTTCGGATTATGACCTGAAAATTGCAAGAAAATTGCATCTTTTGTTTTTGCCAAGCTTTAAGGTACTTCTCCAAGGCTTGAATCACGAACTTAACAGCCCAGATACAAGCAAAAATGTAGACGTCCAATCATTACAAGTGGCAATTCTGTGACCATGGAACGTTTTCTTAATGGTACCGCACATCTCAAATAACTGCATAACACTTGAACTTCAGATACTGAGGTGAAACCAACTGGTGTGGACATGGCTACCACCCACCAATAAATGACGCTGAAGTCCACACTGACAACCTGGATTAAACCTAATCAAGACTGGCCCAGTGTTATAGCAGGTGATACGCTAATCCTCTTGAACAATTTGAGTGTCCGGACACAAAAGCATTTTCCTGTCTCATATTTTTCCCATGTAATCCAAGGACCTGCATGGAGAGGATTCAATCAAGTGCAATTACTTTCAACTAAATTTCATGTTTTAAAAATAACTGACAAAATATTCCCTGACTGAGTCAGGACATCATTCAGCATTAAATAAATTGCCCTAGTGTAAATGTTGTTAGGATTTACTGAAAATTAATGCAAATACACTTGTTTCAAATCCCCAATGGCAGATCAATTGTTTGCCAAAATATTTTGGTTCATCGACCATGTGCTTTCCAGATATACTAAGGGTACAATGTTCAAAGGTTTAACAAAACTGCTAAATAAGTTTCAATTTTAAATATGTATTGTATCTATCTGTCAATTTATATAGCGCCTCTCGCAGCGCACACCAGTCAAATATATGTGAAATTCTGACACTGTATTTCCATTTGCATCCTTCATCGTTCATATCCGAGACGTGCCCTACAAAACAGAGGCTAAATTACAGTGCCCATACAACCAAGCGATCCAGGGTCATTTCAGTATTAAGGGTCAAACTCCAGATTTACCATTAGAATGGTAGAATTTACCATGAACCATAGTACATACAACGCTGGCAAAGAATTCGGTGCCATGTAATCAGAACATACTCAGTACTGTTGAACAGGTTCAGCCCGCACCTACTCTCAGCATCAACTCCAGTACGCTATCATCGCGGACATAACGGGTAAGTTTCAAAGATAGAACAAAAGTACCTCTTATCTGAATTTCCAGTTCTAGAACGATCTCTTTATCCTTCTTGATTTTCTTTTCGGCTGCCATGGCATCGATGTAGACAGAGAAATCCGAAAATCCGCTCAGATGTTAACGCTACACCCGGAAGCCACGAACATTGTGTGTGTGTCGTCCGTCCTCAATACACAATGTAACGGAAGTCAGTGAACGGCCACCTGGCGAATAACCACCGTCTAATTAATTATATTCCATCTGTCGAACATGCATCAAACTTGAGAAAGTAAGTAGCCTACTACAGAATATGTAGGCCTAATGTCAGTCTAACTGTGTAACTCTCCGAAATCTCTATTAAGTCAGCGCCCCACAAAAGTCATGTCTATCATTACCCTGGGTTTTACCCATACACAGTGAGGGTCTCTTTAGTCTGTAATACATAATGCCTAGCTATGCAATACAGTACAACAGCATTTGATATCGCCCTTCTTCCAAAGGTGGCCACAAGCTCAGAAGTACACACGCCTCGGCGGCGCAGATGCATATTCACCACTGTAGCAGACTCGTTAGAGCGGTTGATCTGTAACGCGGAGAGTTCGATCCTCGTCCGGGGTGATTTGCCGCGATTGCTGTGTAGGGTCCAGTAGGGACAGTGAGCAAGTCCTTCGCGCACAACTGCTCTGCAATAATTTATAATTGCATCTGCGCCGCCGATGCGTGTGCACTTCTGAGCTTTTGGCCACCTTTGGAAGAAGGGTGATATCAAATGCAGTTGTACTGTATTGTATAGCTAGGCCTATAGGCCTATGTTAGGATTTATTTTATATTTTATATTTTATAACATAACCTAGGCCTTTTGCTTGATATTTATATAATGTTGCCTATATGCTCTTCGGATCGTCTTGTTCTTTTTGTTCCTCGTGTGAGAACTGCCATAACCCAGTCCCGTGCCTTTGCCTGCACTGGCCCTTCGTTTATACATATAACTGGGACGCGGTGGTTTAGGGGTATGTTCGGTGCCTTGCAGCTGGAGGGTTGCGGGTTCGAATCCACCTCAAAAAGCCGCCGCGTATGGACCCTGGGCAAGTCCTTCACTCGCAATTGATCATGCGCTTCGGCGTGAAACTCCGATTCAGCGTTCGTGCGCAGTAGTCGGGAGCGCCTCTGAATGGAAAATCTGGTAGGGGCGCTATAACAAGTGTTCAAATACAATACATATACAATCATGACAACCCTAACACACAATAGGTCTTAAAAACGTTTGTTCACACTAACAACAGTATACAACTGCTTAAACGCCATCATGGCCTCACGATCATTAGGCCTAGTGTTGCAAAATAAATTTAGATTTCTTTGTGTCCCAAGTCGGTATAGAGTCGACTTGTGTAGAAAACAACTTGAGGTCACTTTTCCGTACAAATTCGACTTGGGGGTCAGTTGCGCTAAGCAGAAACGACTCGACTCGACTTGGGATGCCCAAGTCGACTGGGGTCGACTTATTGGGGTCGACTCCCAGGTCTACACACTGAGAGCGCCTCTTCTTGGTGTGCACTGTGAGAGGCGCTTTATAAATCTTTAAATACAATACACTACAATATAAGTATGTGTATTAGGCTACAGGCCTACTAAAGAAACTTTCACTGTGTAAAGGTATTAATGACAGCCTGACAGGGGTAATGACAGACAGCAGACATGTGATACTGAGGTAAGTTTTGGTTAGATTCGCATGTCAACGAATTTCAAGGTGTATCATTGGAGGAATAGTTTTATTTAGCATTAGATGGACCACTTCAGGACATAGCCTAATGTGTGTCTTGCCTATGTTGCGACAGTTGCGCTACTCTGCGGAACGTGCGAGTCGACATTAGGAGGCCAGTTCATTTGACAGCTTGGGATCAATGCTGAATGCCACTTTGCTTCACCCCATATGTATTGACATTTATCACAAGCACCTGTTTCCGTATGAGTAGGTTAAATCCTCATTGGCTTGGTCCTGATATTAAGGAATGAAACACAAAGAGGACAAGACCATATCAACACGGGAAGAACCTTTGATTTGGTTTTTAGACAAGATCCTGAGAGATTGCCGATGTCACTGAACATCTGGATTCGACCTGGACCTCAACCCAGGACACAGGATTGCAGATCATGATGAGCACACCTATTAATAATTGTTATCTTTCAATTCGTGTTAGGCCCCTATATTATGTTTGGGCATAACCTGTGCCTGTTGCTTAATTCGTGTGTAGCCTATAGCACCTGAGTCGTACGCAACTAAAACTGTAGAGTCTGCTGTTTGGATAGAATTAGAACTTTGGAGGTCTGTTAAGATAGAATGACCACGAACAGATTTAACGCAGTGGAAAGTATTCACAGTTGGTGTATTTAGAAAGACTGATCTTGAATTCATTTAAGGCAATTGAAACGCTGATTATAACAGTTCCGTAGCTTACATTGTGAGTTCCTGGGGTTATCCTTGCAAAATAAGCTGTGTTCGGTTTGTTTGCATACATAAACTTACAGCATATTATGTAGTACAGTCCTATTGCTATGCAAGAACATATTGCTATTTGACTGTAGGCCTGTACGTGTTAGAGTCGCTGTTGCATGTTACAAGTCAAATTATATCGAAAAGAGTTCCAGCAGCACAACGATATTAATTATCAAAGGAGAATGTTATCTTAAAATATAAACTGTACATAGGTAGTTTGAAAAACGTTTAAGTACTAGAACTGTTGATCATCGTCACAGTTCTTCAGTGCTATCAACGGATTCGGCAAGACTTTCCATCAGAGGTTGCTTCGCTGTCGCATCGCTACGCCGATCACTTGTGACCAGCTCGACCGTTACCAAAGCCTTAATCTTAGTGGGTCGTTTCTCGAAGCACTTCTCTGGAATTGGCAGCGGGTACTTCAAGGCCCTTCCGCCGCTGTCTTTCCCGTGGTCGGTCCATAAGGGAAACGTCTTTGCGGCGTTCTCTTTCCAGTAGTCCCGATCCAGGTCTTCGTCCAGGTTCTGTGCACTGCCCGGATGGAAGACGGTGTAGGTCGGTGAATCGATTCCGTACCAGTGACAGTGATTTCGAGCGGCCCACTGGCATTCGAGCACATTGTCCACTTCAACTCCAAGCGTTATGCAGTCTTCCAACAGGTGTCGACTACGCGACTTTCGACCCATTATTGCGGCCAGGTAAGCACGCAGGTGAAGTATGCGTGGCTTCAGGACCAACAGCTGTGCCATCTGCTTCTGGATGTAATTCAGGTCGCTGTTGATCGACGTCTGGCGTTCCTTGATGTAGACGAGAGTTGACTTTTCCGGTCCAACGATGGTACGCAGACGACTCACTTCCACCAGTTTGCACTCGATGAGCTTCATAAACCCGGAGACGGACAGGAAGTCGTCGAACTTCTTTGGCTCGTAATCAGCGGCGATCTCCATCCAGTCACGAAGTTTTCCGTTGTTTTCGATGCGCTGGTACCAGACGCAGATGGAGCAGGCGAGGCAGAAGAGAGGCAACGGATGATCGTTGAAGAACTGTTTCGTGATGGCTTCCTTTGCGAACAGAATGCAGTCCCTGGTGTCTTCGAGGCAGATCCCACCGTAGAGGATGAGGTCCATGCAGCAGCAGTAGTACCAGCAGATCATGACGAAGTCCATCGGGTCTTCCTTCGAAACGTCGACCTTGAGCTTGGCGAGGACCTCGATGGCGTCGTGGAGATGGTTAACGGCGAAGAAGGACTGGACGAGAATGGGAAGCATCCGCGAGAGGGTCTGGCTGACGCGGATGTGAATCATCAGTTGACTCGCAATGTTGCCCGACTGAATGGCACTAAGGAATCCGGTCCGAGAAATGCGCGCCGCAAAGCTGGCCCACAACATCTGAGTCAGCGTCAACAGGTTGTCCGGTCGAATGTCCTGCATTGACACCACACAGCGCACCTTCGCCTTGTCCTAGCAGAAAAACAGAAACCAGTCGAGTGACCCATCTACTGCATACGATTCGCTCATTCATTTCGCTCATTCATTCAGAGGACTTATATAGCCCCCTCCAAGATAACCTACTCAGAGGCGCTCCCAGCCCAACTCCGGCGATAAAGAACAGTTTTCAGATGCTTGCAAAAGGTGTAGGCCTATGCAGAGTCTTTAGCTAAAAGAACATGCAGATGTGAAGGAATTTCAAGGAAGATTATTCCACGTGGTCGGCACTTGCAACCACTGAGAAGGCACGACTCTCCATCTTTGAAGTGCGTGCAAAGGGAACAACAAGTTCACTTCGAGATGCATGATTGACGAGGCGGCAACGTCTTGGGTTCCAGTGCCAGACTCAGCCGGGTCTAGTGCCGCAGAATGATATTAATCAGCTCTGCGTAAATTCATCAATGGGTGGCCACAATGAAACACAACAATTGACCGACGCCAACATATCTTGACGTTAAGAGTTACGTGTTAGATGGAGCACCATAACAAATTAAAGAGTTTAGAAACTGTTCGTCGTAACACGAGGTATTTAGTTGAAATTGAATCAAAGAGATGCTGTAAAGGCGGGACTAAAATAGTTTCTCCAAGAAATCTCCAAAAGTTTTCACCAGGACTTTTCGTTTGGGGTGGAGGTAGGGGCTTCAAGCCTTGAGCATGGCGATTGCGGTCGCACGAGCCTATAGAAGGGCCGGAAAATTGATCTATTTTGGGGGACGTCAACTTCGTTTGGGTGGCTTAAGACCCCTAAGCCCACCTCTAGTTAGGTCCCTGGTTTTCACATTTTAGTTAGATTCAAACAGCAAAGGCTGTCAGATGGCAAGCACTTCCTACCTCATAGGTTTCGCTGATCTTGTTCAGCGATTGGATTTCGCTGATCTGAAGCATGCAGGTGTAGGCACCGATCAGGGCGCAGATGTCGTCTCCAGCCTGTTCAGCCTTGTTGACCTGCTGCAGCGCAGCGTATCTCGCAAGAGTCTTCTTCTTTCTGGCCATGCAGTCGAGAAAGATAAAGTTCAGACACTTGGCCTGTTCTGAGAGGCAACTGGATTCGGTGGCGCTTGCCATTCCTTGGTACTTGGTCGGCCAGAGGTGGTGCTTGTACTGAGTAAGCGATGCGTGGATTACGCTCCACTGAATCTTCAGACTGTTTCTCGGAATTGGAGAGTTGAGGAGAGCCAGGGCTCTTCGGAAGTGAAGAATGGCCTTCTTCGTTTCTCCCATATGGTAAAGAGCTTCTCCGGAGAGGCGCTCCACCTGTGCCTCCTGGAAATCGGTGAACATCCAGTTATCCATACTGGAAACGATTCCTTCGAACGGATTCTTTCCGCTCCTCAGAGCTTTGAATATGGATCGCACCTCGACCAGGTAGTCGTAGCCTGTCTTGTGATCGCAGAGATTGATGCAAGCAGCTGCAGCCTCCGTCAGGTAGTAGACGGTGTTCTGGATGTTTCCGGCTCTGCGATATTGCTCGACGATCTGCGGATAGATGAAGGACAGTACCCGCATCTTTTCCCAGGCGTCCACATTGATTCGTACCATCGAATTAGTCTCATTCTTGCTTGCGACTCGCAGATCCGTACTCGAAGAGGACGGGGCCACTGTCGGCATTGTAGATGGGGAACTAGCAGACGGCAAGAGCCGCTTGATCGTCCAGCCGAATGCCGTGGTACTGGTAAAACGCATCTTTATTTTCGTGGCAGAAATCGAGGACTTCCGGCGCGTGTCAAGCGCTGCTGGAATGTTCTGCCCTTTATAGCTGAAGAGATTCTTCTGGATCGTCATCCGTCGGTCTTTCATCGGAACCACAGGAGTGATGATCGTGTGCAGCCGAGGCCTATCTACAGACCCAGTTGCCGTCTTTCGTGTCTTTCGTACCGGCGGCATAGTCTCAGACTCGAACATCGCTCGTTTGGACCCAGACCGCTTCATTCCACTAGTGGGCACCTGCAGCGTCGATCTGTCCTTTTCGCCGGGGTTCTCTGCAGACTCTGACGGCGCGAGAAGTTTGCCATTACTGCTGGGGCTGGCAGTATGCGACTGCTGGTCGAAGGTATCTGGGCCGAGCTGTTCTAGGTCGGTTTCGCTGTAGATGGGTTCCAGAGTTGGTTCCTGTTGTGTGACGGCTTCCTTCTCCGGTTCATCGTCGTCAAAGAAGAATCCAGCCATTAGTTGTCCCTGGTTGCACGGTTGTCTGCCCTCGAGACACTTCTTCACCTGCGACTCGAGAAATTGGGCGGCAGCGAGGTGTAGCGGTCGCCGGTTGTTTTCCAGCAGCATCTCGTAGGCAGTCTCCTGGAAACTGGTCGACTGGAACGTTATGAACTGACAGTCACGCATCGGCTTCTCCTCCTTCGCTCCGTCCTTCCTCACACACATGCACGTTGCGATGATGCCAGTCATGGCGACTCCCTTCTTCTGACTGACTCCGTAGTTGGAATTCATGACGGCAGACTCCTTCGTGTAGCAGGCGAAGATGCCTTGGTCTGCCAGTCGCTGAAGCGAGTCGCCGATCCTGTCACCCTCCGTCGGCGTCTGGATGATGGACTCGAACATCTTCCGCGGGAATTTGTCCCTCAGGATCGATGCCGTCTTGATGAACATCTGATCGATCTCCTCCATCTTGTCGATCTTAGCCTGGATCATGCCCTTGATCGAACCTGGAACGCCGATCTCGATCTGTTTGTCAGGAACGAAGGCACAGATCATCTGGGCATTGACTGACGTGTCTGTAACGATCCTATCGAGGAACGTGTTTCCGGTGTGTGCCGTGTGTTCGATGGCTTCCGTCTCGATACCTCTCTCGATCATGGCATCAGACCGGGGGAACTTCCGATCCCTGACCCACTTTGGCGCCGGAGCAACCATCGCCTCGCTCTGATAGTCGGACAAAGGTTCAACGCGAATGACTCCTTCGAACATGTACTCTCGGAGGAGGAGTTCTACCCACGAGGGAACGCCCATGCTCTTCTGCCGAAGCATCTTGTCCAGCTTCCTCGGGATCATCGATACATTGAGCAGCTGGCAGGCGAGAGCGGCCAGATGCTGCGGGTTCAAGGGACCCATCTGAATCTGCAGGGTGGCTGAGATGCTGAGCAGGCTCTCGGCTGTCGGGTTCTTATTGGTCCACGGAGTGCGTAGAGTCAGAATGAGCAGCGTCTGGTAGTAGTGTCCGAAGGCTGGCATGAACTTCCAGGACTCTACGTCCATCAGGTGAGCGTCGTCGATGGCGAAGATGATGTGTCCGATGCTGGCCGTGAGGATCTTCAACATCAGCAGCAGCATCTCCTCGATCTTATTCATCCTGTCTTCGTCGTTCAGGCGGTAGTTGTTGAGGTCCATGGCGAACCTTACGTTCAGCAGACTATTGAAGAGGCAGAGATTTTCCACTACGAAAGGAACCGATGAAAAGGTGCTCTGCAGGTACGACTCGCGTTCCTCGAAGTCTGAATCCAAGTCGAACTCGAACAGCTGTATCAGAAGCATCGTGACGGCGTTGTACGGCGTATGCGAGTCGTGCAGGGTCAGCACGATCGACACGACGCGTATCTTCTTCTTGAGAGCTCTTGCCACGAACGAGTCCAACATTCTCGTCTTGCCCATTCCAGGTTCACCGTTGATGACGATCAGCTGACGATGATGGACGTCCGGTGTCTGGTTCAGGAAATACCCCAGTTCCTTCTGGTAGATCTGAACCTCAACATCGCGCCCGATGACTGGGCGCTGTTGTTCTTCCGCTATCAGGACGTCTATTGTCTCCTTGACGTTGCTCTTTGGTTTGAAGCATCGAATCGTGCCGACGTTCTGCAGACCTTTCATCTCCTTCAGTTCCTGGGCAATGAAGTTCCCCTTGCTCAGCTTCGAATGGTAGTAAGTTTCGTTGTCACAGGTGACCTGAGAGCAAACAAAACAACTCAAATCAGTATTGAAAAATTGTACCAAATGTCCCAACAACTAAGCAGAAATCAAACTAAGGTTTTTGTCGCTTTTATGAAGTTTAATGGGTGCGCGATGTATGTCACTAGACACTTAATAATGCGCATTTTAGGTACCTCACAAAGGCGCTGTCTATGCTGATCTAAATGATGTCAGTCATTAGGAACAAAAATTGAAGCAAAAAGTGAACACTGTTCAGGAAACTATAGGAGCACCACTAGCGAGCTCTCTCACAGGCACCGTGAGGCATGTATACCCCAACCGACTGATTCCCATCCAGAGCTGAAAGTAAGCACCGTGTCTGGAGTCCTGGAACATGTAGCGTCGAAGGAAATGAGTGACGACAAGCGACGAAGCCCACAACACACGAACCCCAACATCAAGATGTCCTTCATTGATGGTAGACGAGGAAGCTGCGTCCGGGTATCCCTCTGCCATCGAGTCTGTGGAGGACGATGATCTTCACAGCCAGTCCTAGAGCGTCACCACAGCAGAACGGTCAGCACCAATCCGAGGACTGGCTCGGCCTCTCCAACATGAGCATAGCAGGTGGCAACCTCAAACCCCTTAGGATGGCCGAGTCCATGGTAGCGCGAGACCTCAGTCACAAATGTCAGAACATCGTCAGAACACTCTGAAATGACGTCGAAAGATAGAGAAAAACCTTCAAGAGCGCGAACTATGTCACATTGGCCCATAGACTCTGAACATCTATGCCAACTTCAGCTGTCGACGGGAATTCGTTGGTTGGTTCCTCGTGTGTGCGTGGTCCCGCCACTGATGACTCTTTCAGCTTACTGTGCATTGTTTTTCTGATGCAATTATATTGGTTCGTAATGACATTTAGCATCATACAGGCTAGTGCAGAGAGCGTCTCTGAGTAGATAGATATCTTGAAGGGACGCTACATAAATATTCAGGTACATTTAATTAAAATTCCCAAGGAACGAAAATTATAAAGAAAAGTAAAAAATTGATCAACTAATACTAATTGATCAAAACGACATGCTAGAGAAACATGCGGCCGTGTTTGCCATACCAGGTGCCATATTGCCTACCTTGCCTGGATAGTGCATCATGAGTCTGGCGGCCATGTTGACCTTGCGACCGATGACGGTGTATTCGTGTCGGTGGTAGTGACCGACGACGCCGCAGTAGGTGGGTCCAGTGGTCACTCCGATGGACGTAGTGGACACCTTCTCTATGGAGGTCATCTCACGGTCGATGCAGTCAGCGCAGATGAGGGCGTGGGCACAGTCGTTTTCGTGCTTGAACCCCGGAAGTCCGAAGATGACGATGAACGTGCAGCCCTTGTCGAATAGGAAGATCTTGCTGACGCTGCCCTGAGACTTCTTGCAGTTGTCGAAGATGAGGTCGAAACAGGCCTGCATCGTGCACGCGTACTCGACCTTCGTGCTGCGTTCGATGATGAGGTTGATGAAGAGAATCGTCACCTGTCTCATCTCGGACAGGTAGTCCAGCGGCTGACCTTCGTCCAGCTTCTTCAGGACAGGCTGAGCCACATACAGCTTCAGGCGCTCGATCGTATCGTGCTCGAACCGCGAGATGACCGCCTTCCGCAGTCGACGTATCGACGAACTGGTTTCGGCGACCGTTTCCACTGGGGACTTAGGAGTGACAGCGTTGCGTTGGAGGTCTTTGAGTACTGGCGATGGCGAGTTGACTGTCTTAGCGCCAACCTTGGTAGCTGGCCTATAGTCCGGAGACGGAACGTTTGGCGAGGCAAGGCTGGGATTTTCGAAGACCCACGCTGGCAGTCGGAGGTTGGCGACAGACATGTCGATGTTTAGCATGGACTCTGTGACGTGTATGGTTCTCCTCATCAGGTACTGAGGTCCGTTGTTGGCCAGCAGTGCGGTGACCTTGACGTGCTTACCGTCCGACAAGACCGTGTGCTCTGTGACCAGCTTGTAGCAGTGGCACCAGGCGGTTGGCGACACGACGACGTCGCCCTTCTTGCAGAAGTGCTCGGCCTTGTTGACGGCATCGACGGCTCGGCCCATCTCGACGTAGCTCCTCTGCTCGTTGTTTCCCAGGCAGAGGATGCTGATCTCGCCGGCTGCGATGCCGATCTTTACTTTCAGGACGACGCCGACCGACGTCATGTACTCGCCGTTCTTCAGCTGGACGTCGAGGGCGCACTGGATGACGTGTCCGACGGTCGCCTGCATCGTCACGAAGTTGTCGACCTGCCAGAGGGTCAGAATGGCGTCTCCGGCGAACTTCAGGATGTCCCCGTCGTAGGAGAGGATTTCGCTGACCAGGGCGTTCATGTATCCGTTGAGGGTCTTCGTCAGCTGGTCCGTTCCAGTCTTTCCGGCGAGGCTGTACTTCTCGCAGAGTGCAGTGAATCCGGAGATGTCGAGGAAGAGAACGACTCCCTGCATCGTCTGTTGGTTGGGAAGCAGGCGCTTGTGGTTCGTGAAGACGACGACATCCGGTAGATGGGTGACGATGCTCGGTCCGTCGGCGATCGGCTGGACGTCCAGCTCCTCCTCTCGCAGTAGGGAGTCCACCGTTTCCGTATGTGAGAGTAGAGACTGTCTTCGGGTGGTATCCCCTCTCTTTTGCGACGGCAGCTCCCGTTCGCTCTCCTCCTTCTCCACCAACTTACGACGCCCGGACGTGGCACTAGCTGACGCCGTCGCAGCCTTTTCTTTCGGCATCGTTTGCTATCTTCCTAATTCCGTTGGATCAAGATCACGTTTCCGATTCGGTTCACATCAAACGTAAAAGGACAGAAGTCGTTTCCAGGGTCTGCAGTTTTTCACCTACCAACGGCAACAACAAAATACATGGGTTTTTTTATCAGAGGTATTACGTGTAAGCTTTAATGAGAGAGAAATATTATGGAAAATGTTAATGACATTATTTTGCTGGTTTTGGTAAGGGTGCAGCTGTCATCATCGCCGTCACCTTCCTTCCTCCTTTGTTATCAGTATCGTCATCGTCGTAATTGCCATCATCACTTTCATCGTCAACAGCAATAATAGAACATTGCAATGTACTTGACCATGATAAGGAAGATGATGATGGTGAAGGTGATTATCATCCTCATCATGATCATCATCATCATGATCATCATCATCATCATCATCCATAAAAGACCATGTGTCATCATAAACTAACAAGGTTTAAATCGGAGTTTATCACATTCGTCTGCATAGGCGTTCATATTATGATTTAGAGTTCTCTCTCTCTCTCTCTCTCTCTCTCTCTCTCTCTCTCTCTCTCTCTCTCTCTCTCTCTCTCTTTTCTCTTTCTCTCTGTCTCTCTGTCTCTATCTGCCTCTGTCTTTCTCTGTCTCTGTCTCTCTCTGTCTGTTTCTGTCTGTATCTGTCTATCTGTCTCCGTCTCTGTCTCTCTCACACACATACACTCTATATCTATCTATCTATCTATCTATCTATCTATCTATCTATCTATCTTTCTATCTATCTATCTATCTATCTATCTATCTATCTATCTATCTATCTATCTATCTATCTATCTATCTATCTATCTATCTATCTATCTATCTATCTATCTATCTATCTATCTATTTCTGTTGCAAATACGTTCGAAAGATGGCTTCTTACTTCATAAAAAGAAACGACGAATTGTAATTTAAAACTGTATCAGTGTTTTCTTTAAGACTAGAAACGGATTGTTTGAAATTCAGAGGGACAATAGATGAAAGACAAATCTTTCGTTGTCATGGTAACGTTGTAATGAGCTGGAAGCATTATAGTTGTCATTCTTTCCACAAATGCATCCCATTATGTATACCCTGCTAAATTCAAATGGTTAGCTGTTGATGTCTGTGCAGTTTTCCTGTTGCTAAGTTGAAGATTTTACAAATATTGTAACATAAATTGAAAAGAAATTTAGGATTACACATCCGAAAGCAGGCAACAGAACACGTTAAATCAAGCAGATGTTGATGCTATAAAAATAAACTGTTCACAGTTTAATCTATCAGAATCAGTTTGATTTCGTTTGATCTGTCTTGAAATCGATTTGCCATCTGTTCATCGTTATCTTAGATAACGATGAACAGATGGCAAATCGATTTCAAGACAGATCAAACGTTTTTCATAACGACGTAGCCATATTGCCATGAGAAACTGAGAGTGAATTTGTCGCCCACCTCAAGGCAGAGTAAACGAGCGAGCGATCTTTGAATGAAGTCAAAGATCGCTCGAACCAAGAAATCGAAGGTAAGAAATATATACCTGTCGACACAGAGGAAACAATACATGCGAAACAATCGTCGGTGTTCACCAAAGAACAGGAAACCATCGTGACTTGTGTAGGCCTACTTCCGCAATAATTATGCTAAAGCAGTATTGTCTTTCGGTTCATATTCATTTAGTTAATCATGTGTTTGTTATGGTATTTATGTATGTATATGGCCATTTATATAGCGCCTTATAAGAAACTCACGAAGGCGCTTTAATCCACCGTTTCATATTTTGTCAGTCATGCCATTCAAATTAATGCTAACAGAAAAATGCTATACGGAAAATTCTTGAACTGAAGAAACAGAACACTACGTTGATTTTTTGCAATCTTCCTGTCTGCCGTCCTGTGTGCGTCTGCTTGCATGTGTCCGTCTTCTTATGCGTGTGTCTGTCTGTTTGTCTGCTACTCTGTCGTCAGAACGAATTCTTTGTCTCTGTTGTTCTCGCTGCCTGTCTGTCTTTTAGCCCTCTTGTCTTTCTACTTCTCTAACTCTATCTGTCCGCGTCTCCTTCTCTGTCTCCTTTCGTTTGTCTTCCTTCTAGGCAGCTGCTTTTCTTTTCTTTCTGTTTTGTCGGTCTTCTCTTTTCTCTTGTATTATGGCATCTCTCTCATTTTCTCATTTCTCTGGCATCGTTGTATCTGTCCGTCTGTCTGTCTATGATAGTCTGTCGCTCTCGCTCTGTTTCTCTGTCTCTTCCAGTCTGTCTCTCGTTTTTATTTTGTCTCACTCTCGCTCTCTCTACGCAAACATTATTCAGGCCTACACCCTTACCGCCGGCACCTTTTTTCTATCGGTCTATCTGCTTCCTTCCCGCTGAGATATCCATCTCGGCCTACGGTTTGCGTGAAGATCCTGCGTTTGGCTGATAAGCATCCGCAGGACCGCAGGCTGTCGATGCTGGAGCGAATGCTCGGCTGCGGAGCCTGGTCATTCTATTTTTAGCACTGGCTCGGGAAACGCAGCTACATCATAAAGTAATGTCAGACGGACGTAGCAACTGAATTCTGCTCAATCTTAGATATAAACGTAGATCTGCAAAGCGTTTCTTCAGACTCCGACGCAGTTTTTTGTTACTTGGAAGGCGATCGAAGTCGTCCGAAATTCAGAACCGATAGGGATTACAATAAAACCTGAGGCGGAACTGTCTTAACTTCTCGTGATTTGCTAAGGTAAGCAGTCGAAGGTAGAGAGACGAGGATGATGTTGGTGGTCGTTGATAGTTAGGCCTAATATGATGGCCTTCGTGGCTGGTTTACTGGTCCGAGGTGGAAAAGAAGAAGAACGATTAGTACGGCAGGAAAAGGAAGGATGCTCGGTGCGGCACAAAGGAGTTGTTGATGTTGATGGCACTTTTGTGAGGCACTTAAGAAGGCGCTATATAAGTTCTTGATACATTTATTATACGTGGTATGCTTAAAGCGGAGGGACTGCGGTTGTTGGTAATCGGTGATACATGGATCATATATGTAATGGTAACGATGATTATGATGAGGACCAATACTAACGAAGGCACTATTGTGAGCAGTTATTAGAAAGCGTTTATTAGGCCAACGTATGAATTATGGGTGAAAGATGGCTGGTGTAATTTGGGTGAAAGATGGCTGGTGTCATTTTGGTGAAAGACGGCTGGTGTAATTTGGGTGAAAGATGGCTATTGTAATTTGGTGAAAGATGGCTGGTGTAATTTGGGTGAAAGATGGCTGGTGTAATTACAACGATCATAATGATAACGACGACGATGAACGAGTAAGCAATGATCAGTTCTACTGCCGAAAACAGATTACTGTGGACTTTTCGCTGTAAAATGTAAGCCATCCTCGGATTTGATGTGGGATATACTGACATGAGGTAGAAATCTAATCTGTGAACTTTTGAAGAACTATTAGGTTCAATGTTGGATTTCACTCTTACCTGCCTTTAGAGTCTGGCTCAAGTAAGTTATCAGGAATAGGTGTCTCATTCATAACTATAATTTATTATATATAAGATGCGTTAGTGTTTTCTTCAGGGCTATATAAATAATAGCAGCAGTGACTGCAGGCTACAGCGAAGAGATGATGGACCTATAGGACTCCCATATGCTACAGTAACCTGACGCCTTTGGCCTGCATTTCTGCAACCAAGGAGTTGACTGGTGTTTATGAATATAGGCTGAGCATTACCAACCCGTCCTGCGAATAAAATTTTACAGCCAATCTGGTGTTAAGCCAACGCATTTGAGCGATGAGGAATTTAACAGAAATGTGAAATACCTTATAATTTTCGCGGTTCTAAACCGCCGATTTCAGAGCTGACAGCCGGGCAAATTAACCACCCGACCATATTTCCTCTGCGTAAAGTTTATAACAAAAATTACTTTATTAATTTTGCTTGAAGTATCGGGAAATAAACGTTACTGTTGGTAGCCGGCCTTTTCCCATGACGTGCTTAATTCTGGCTAATAACAACGACTACGTGTAGACCAATATAGCTTAAATAATTTAAAATAATAATAAGGTGTATACAAGTATTATTTCATACTTGTTTGTGCATACTTGGTGTAATTTAGCCTGACTTGAATTACTTAACGATAGGCTTTAATTAGCTAGTAGGCTACAGTGTTTTACATTTGCCCTGGATGAGGGGGCACTGGTCATCAGAGTTGAGTCGGTGCAATCGGCATCTGCCTTTCATGTGAAATCTCTTGAAATTGCATAATATATTGCGACTGTTAATTTCAACCAGGACCAGTTGAGCGAAATTGCGCGTTTGCGTTTTAGTAGGCCTACACGTAACATGGCGTTTTGGTCGGACATGGTCCAACGCTTGGTGTTCACATCGACGCTGTTTCTTGTGGCTTTCGGATACACGCAATCAACAAACAAACCGATGCGGTAAGTTTCTCAACAAACCTTGACGTAATTGTCACCCTCACTTGACGTGCAAGTGGAAGTGCAGCGTGGACTATTTTTTTCGTTCTGTGATGCTACCTTTTGTATACCCGTACAATGTGCGTACAAGTCCACCTATAATTAATCCTGTTGGGTCTAAGTCTATTTTAACCATTAACCTTTTGATTTTGTCAACTATCTGCATCTTTGAGAAGTCTGTTTAGAGTCGTGTACAGCTAGCTCTGCCGTTGACTTCAGGTTAATCTAGAACTATGTTTCCATTAACGAAATTGAAGTTACCTCCGGGCTCCCTACTATACCTCGTCTAGTTAGACTAGTTACCTTCCTATTATACATCCAGTTACCTCATAATACCTTCAGTTGCCTACCTACTATACCTCCAGTTACCTCCCTACTATGCCAAACCGTAACTTCTCTAGTTATAATACAGGTAACTTCGGCTCTTACGCCTCCGTCAGGATAGACTTCGAGGAGACTTAGGGGAGCTGATTTTCTAACCACCATAGCTTGTCTCAGGTATAACTCAGTGACGACTCTCTATTCGCATCATAATAATCATCCTCATCAGGCCATCCTTGCATCTTTTCATAAGGCGTAGGCACAGCTGTTTCCATGATTTAGCTTTTCTCTGTCGCACGAAGGACTACTTCAGTCCAAGTCCAATTAGTCCATATGGTCAGTGTTGACGGACTCCAAGTTGCGTCTTCGACATAGGCCAAAGGGAGGTTTCCTCTGAAGTCTTATGCTAAGAGCCCACAAAAGATTCCGACTGCTTCAGGTCACAAGTCCAGCGTACAGCCCTCGTCAGCGCCTGTACTGGGAAGCCTGCATGGAGGCTACGACGGCATTGGGTAATTTCGTTGAGTGAATAACGAACAAACAATGTAACTCCGCCATTTCCCGTACTCCTATATTTCCCGTACTCTGATATTTCCCGTACTCTGATATTTCCCGTACTCTGATATTTCCCGTACTCTGATATTTCCCGTACTCTGATATTTCCCGTACTCTGATATTTCCCGTACTCTGATATTTCCCGTACTCTGATATTTTCCGTACTCTGATATTTGCCGTACTCTGATATTTCCAGTCCCAATCGTGGATATAGGAGGATGGCGACGCTAATCAACTTTGTTATGAAACGACGTCGTTAAACAGAAGCTAATAGGCCTACTATTACATAACGAGTTCACGTGGTTCAATGCTTATGCGGTATGTGTATCTGGTTTTAGTGAAATGGTACGTGATAGAGTGCAAACCTATAAAAGTTAAATAATACATATATAAATAGGTCTAGGTACTTTATTTCGTTAAAAAGAGACTGGAATTATGTAACATAAACTTAAGACACCCAGAACAAACGTTGCAAAACCAACAAAATGCTCAAACGATCACTTCAGCGGTAATGCTTTCTGGGTTTGTAGCATCGATGATCTGGTTTTACCGAAGGTCTATTCCATGCACGATCCTCCTCTACGAGGTCAGTCTATTCTTATTTCGATTCTAAACATTATGTTTCTGTTGTTGTTGCTACTGCTCATCATCATCATCATCATCATCATCATCATCATCATCATCATCATCATCATCATCATCATCATCATCATCATCATCACAATCATCATCATCATCATCGTCGTCGTCGTCGTCGTTGTGGTCATCATCATCATAATCCATGAACAGCAACAATACTGGGCAAACGAATAATGGGCATCGGCTGAGAAAACAATAGATTCCCTGGCTATGCCTGCTGACTTCCCTCATTTTGTCTTCTCTACATCTGTCCGCAATATTCGGGTTGTCCTTGTTCAGAAACTTGCAATTTCTCTTATTTCTGGTCACCTAAATTTCATATACTGGGCTTTTTTCAGTTGCGGCAATTGCGGGTCATTTCCCGTTCACTGTCACCCAATGCTGCACTTGCCCTTCTTCCTACATTTGTTTGTAGTAGGATTGACTACTGTAGTACCATCTATATGGGCCTCCCCTTGGATGTGCATTGGGCAGCTTGAGCGCCGTGATGCTTGCAACTGCTAGGCTTGTTGGTGGTATTGTGAAATTTGACCATGCCTCGCATCATATGCGGGACATGCTCCATTAGCTGTCTATTTCCCAGCGTATATTGAATTCAGAATTTCGGTCTGAATCTGTCGGTACCAGTCAGGAAATGCCTCTGGCTAATTGCGGTAGCTCTGCTGCCCCACCTCAGGTTTGGCTAGTCGCGGAAATCTTCGTTCTGCATCTCGATGTAAACTTGTTCCCTTTGCGCGCACTTCAAAGACGCAGCGTCATGCCTTTTAGCAGTTCGGCCAACCACCTGGAATAACCCTCCTCTCAGACCTGCCTGTTCTTTTAACTAAGAACTCTGGTAACACCTTTTGCAACCATCTGAAAACTGTTCCTTATCGCCGGAGTTGGGGTGGGAGCGTCTTTGAGTAGGTAGGCCTATCTTTGATAGGTGCTACATAAGTTATGAATGTATGACTGAATAACACATCACTCTTATCGTCATCATCTTCGTTGTCTCTTATTTATCGTCGTAGTCATAATTAGCCTACCAAAAGCATTATATCTTCACATTCATCAACATTGTGATCATCACCGTCAATGTCAACATCATTATCATCATCAGCAGCAGCAGCAAGGGATCGTCAGCATAATCATTCGGTAAACATGGTTACATTGGTTAGGCTATTATAGTATAGTCGTACTACGTCGTATAGTATTAGGCAACCAATATGGATACTTATAATGACAGCAAGATCGGCACACTTCATCAAAGTCACAGGTTGAAAGTGGGCCTATAAACGAAGGTTGGCTTTGCCATAGAAGTTTTTGAGTTAGCCACTTAAAGGAAGACGTTGGCTCTTACCCGTGTTAAGAGTACAGAGTGCTTAAAACTGTTCTTTTCTATAGACGGTGTTACCGACGTCGCTATTGGAATATACATCAACAGTTTTTACGCCATCAGTGAACAAACAATGGTAAGTAAGATCGCATGTGCATGGCGAGTTACCCAGCGACAGATTTATACCAGATATTTTGACATATGGGGGGGGGGGGGCTACAAATTAAGCCTACAGCCCTTTTAAAACCATTAAGAACTTGTATTAATTCACCTAAGAAGGGTTTCTTAAAGTTTAGTCAAATGATTTGACAGAAGTATATAGACTTAGTTTAGGACTACGTTCGTTAAAACTGAATGACTGGTAGGCCTATGTATTGACAGCCAGCGGCAACAGGTAGGGCCTAAGTTAAAGTAAGTAAGTAAGTATATACTTTATTGAGAAACGCAAACGCACAGCACTGTACATGGCAAGATTAATACATTCAAACAAATAAACAAAAATTTATATATACAACCAAAGAATTGAATGAGAGGCTTTATTGTATATCAGGGTAACATAGAGGAAGAGCTAGGGCTAGTCATAGAGGAAAATGAAGGGTTTAAATAGCCAGATCTAGGGAAAACATAGTTTATTTGCATAGTAGCCGGGCAAGGAAGCATTTCTGAGTCAGTTTGTCAAACATGGGAAGCTCACGGTTATGGGACCGTGGCCGCAGGGAGTAGCGCGATTGCTTGATCGGCGGTAACAATTTATTTATGCAATGACAAGGATTGTGCAGAATACAGGCAAAGAGTCTAGTATCCGCATTGCTGCCGAGAGTCTCAAATGAGAGAGAAGATAAAGGTATGTACCCATGGCGTACCAACCTTCGGATAGTTCCCTCAAGGGCCTCCCGTTCCTGTACTCTCGCAAAGCCCCACCACACAGGCGAGCAATACAGCATCATAGCAACCGCAGTGGCACGAACTACATCAAATAATCTGTCCCCCGAGAGCCCATGCGACCTCAGGATCCAAGGTGCATAGTTGCATAATTAAATCATAGTTGCATAGTGCAATTCTAATTACCTTTAGTATTTGAGTGATTTTTGTAGCATGATGACTGGAGCTAGAGCCGAGGCGTTTAACATTATATCATTATCTGCTTTTGTATTTGACGTCAACGGCCTTTTTATCCATCTAGTTTAACTTGCGGGAATCTTGCTTGCTTGCTTGCTTGCTTGCTTGCTTGATTGAGCCACAGGCTAAAAAGTCAAATCTTGCGACGACTAGTTCGATCACTTACAATCATTCAATCGTCGTGAAACTTGGCAGATAGACTCGCCCTCGCACACACTTCATTCTATCAAAATTTCAGCTCCCCAAAAAAGGCTAGCTTATAGAATCGGAGACTAAACTTTTCGAATCGGGGAATCCCCTTTTCCGATACGCAGCGTTGTGATTGGCCAGCGTTGTGATTGGCCGCAGTCGTAAAATGAACGCGGACTATATATTTGTAGAGGTAACTGCTTCATAAGACGCATTATAGGATACTAGATGGATATAGTAAAAACTTTGTTTTACGGGCTGTATTTTTATCCATCTAGTTTAACTTGCGGGAATCTTGCTTGCTTGAGCCACAGGCTAAAAAGTCAAATCTTGCGACGACTAATTCGATCACTTACAATCATTCAATCGTCGTGAAACTTGGCAGATAGACTCGACCTCGCAGACACTTCATTCTATAAAAATTTCAGCTCCCCAAAAAAGGCTAGCTTATAGAATCGGGGACTCAACTTTTCGAATCGGGGAATCCCCTTTTCCGATACGCAGCGTTGCCATTGGCCAGCGTTGCCATTGGCCGCAACAGAAACGGGTGCGCTGCCTCATTAAACGAACGCTATGTCGTAAAATGAACGCGGACTATATATTTGTAGAGGTAACTGCTTCATAAGACGCATTATAGGATACTAGATGGATATAGTAAAAAACTTTGTTTTTACGGGCTGTATTTTATTTAGTTGTCATATAGGCCTATATGGCGTCGTTAGCATAACGTAACATAGCATACTATCACTGGTGGCCCAGTGATCTAGAATTGTCTTTCTTTAGAGCTGCGTCTACACCCTGGGACTCTGCCTGAAACTTTCCTCACTAAACTTAAAACTGTTCATTTTTCGGGCGCAATGGAGTCGGGAGCGCCTCTGAATAGTTTCCTGGAAGGGGCGCTATATAAATTCCCGAATGAATGAAAATGTTTGCCTTAGTAGCCCATCCGCCCTACCTTCATCTTAATAGGCAGTTTTAATGCTAATTTAATAACAGTTAAAACGAAACGAATAGCATTTCAAGTGACTCTTGTAGGATTATTCAGTTAGCCTCTATTTGCGACAAAGTTGGACCGACCCACGACTAAAAGACGCACCCCTCGACAACAAGACTGGGAAGGTGAAGCTGGAGGCGGCTTGGACAAAAATGTGGGTTCCAGACACATTCTTCCGCAATGAAAAGAAGTCCGGATTTCATAGCGTCACCGTGGACAACCGTATGGCTACCGTCAGGGCAAATGGTTCCGTCTGGTATGTAATAAAGTAAGTATGGCCACCTTAGATTATAACTACGTCTGGTATGTAACAAAGACTACAAAGTATGCATGGTCAGTTGGTCACCGTTAAATAACTATGAAAGGCATGCAAGAAAATAAGTACCGGTATAGTCCATGTTACGTGGATATACTTGACTTGCCAAAAGTCTGAAATGCAATAAAGTAAGTATGGCAACCCTTCAGAATAGCCACGCTTGGCAGGTAATAAAATTATTATGGCCGCCGTTAAATAGCTACGACTGATTGGTAATAAATAATTATAACCACCATTAAATAGGCCTAGTTACGTCTGCTATGTAATAAATAGGCCAAAGTATCGCCGCTATTTAAATATCTACGACTGGTATGCAGTGTTGTAAGTATGACCATTCTTTTGTCATCGTCTAATCAATATTCTGGAAGTAACCACCACCACCACCACCACCATCATCATCATCATCATCATCATCATCATCATCATCATCATCATCATCAATGCAAAAATTGAAAATTTCATTGGGATTTCATAGAGGAGCTGTTGTCATAGCAACCTCTTACAATAATTGCATTGTGATTTCGTAGAAGAGCTTTTGTCATAACAACCTTTGGTAATAATTGCATTGTGATTTCATAGAGGGACTATAATTATCATAATAACCTCTTGCAGTAATTGCATTGTGATTTAGCGCATGTGCGGTGTTACGGCGTATTTAGTTATATCAACTTGCGCTCTATAACTCTTCATTATTATAATAGTAATAATAATAGTAATTCATAGAGGAGCTATAGTCATAGCAACCTTTAAACAATTGCATTGTGATTTCATAGAGGATCTATTGCCATAGCAACCTTTAAACAATTGCACTGTGATTTCATAGAGGAGCCATTGTCATAGCAACCTTTAAACAATTGCATTGTGATTTCATAGAGGAGCTATAGTCATAGCAACCTTTAAACAATAATATTGCATTGTGATTTCGTAGAGGAGCTATAGTCATAGCAACCTTTAAACAATTGCATTGTGATTTCATAGAGGAGCTATAGTCATAGCAACCTTTAAACAATTGCATTGTGATTTCATAGAGGAGCTATAGTCATAGCAACCTTTAAACAATTGCATTGTGATTTCATAGAGGAGCTATAGTCATAGCAACCTTTAAACAATTGCATTGTGATTTCATAGAGGAGCTATATTCATAGCAACCTTTAAACAATTGCATTGTGAGTTCGTAGAGGAGCTATAGTCATAGCAACTTTTAAACAATTGCATTGTGATTTCGTAGAGGAGCTATTGTCATAGCAACTTTTAAACAATTGGTTTGTGATTTCGTAGAGGAGCTATAGTCATAGCAACTTTTAAACAATTGGTTTGTGATTTCGTAGAGGAGCTATATAGTCATAGCAACCTTTAAACAATTGCATAGTGATTTCATAGAGGAGCTATATTCATAGCAACCTTTAAACAATTATTGCTTTGTGACTTCATAGAGGAGCTATATTCATAGCAACCTTTAAACAATTGCATTGTGATTTCGTAGAGGAGCTATTGTCATAGCAACCTCTTGCAACCTTTTCTTCTGTGTCGGCTGCTTACGGCGCTATACTAGTCGTCTTTTATTATTATTTTTTACCCCGAGGTACCTATAGTGACTATAGTCCCTCAGGAATTACAAAATTCTCCTGGGATTACAAAGCACATTCTGGGACGGCTAAACTCGTAAAGATCTGGAGGATCAGAATTAATATTATTATTATTATTATTATTATTATTACTACTACTACTACTACTACTACTACTACTACTACTACTACTACTACTACTACTACTACTACTACTACTACTACTACTACTACTACTACTACTACTACTACTACTATTACTGCTACTACTACTACTATAATTATTTAAATATGACTGACATTATTGCTGTCTCAGACAACATAGCCTACTTGTCTGCCTATTAATGCGTTACCCTTGAGCTGTCACTATTGCAATGCGCAGACCTACTGTATATACTTCTGCCGTGTCACTATTATTGAAGATGAATCGCAACAGACCTGTGTAACCGTTCAAGCAACTGTAACAACAGATTTATTTAGCGCTTCTTCAAGGAAAGACTCATCACAGAGGGCGCCTCTCAGGTGAACGACAGACAGTCTTACAGCAATCCTATAAACAGACAAGAGTGGCCAGACGAACCGCGTCCGCCAAAGCTGGTATCGAACCCGCAATCGCTGACTCACGGAAATAATCGTTTTTTGCTACAGTTTGTCGAGACCTTGTTTCTGTCGTTTATTTTCAGAATATCGTCGACCTTATCCTGTCCGATGACGCTGCACAAATACCCGATGGACACCCAGATATGTCCGATGATGTTTGAAAGCTGTGAGTATATACACGAAACATCCTAACGCGTCCGTTCCTTTGCTAATTGATTGACTACGTGATAGTTAGACTTACAGGCCTACACAGGTAAATTGAGCAGACCCTAAATTGAAATACTTTAGAAGTGTACAGGCATAACATATAAAACATTACCACATAGATTAGTCGGGTTACGTACACATGAATGTTTTTGCCTAAAGCCGCCTAACTCTTGTACGTATAAGCAGTGGTTCAGGGACGTAACTCTCGGATCACTGGATGAAGAACTGTCTATGGTCGAACGTGTTTGTCTACAGATCCTACCGTTACCAACTTCATCAGATCAGGATTGTTTTGCATAGTTTATCGTGACATCGCGTCGACTTTCGTCTGTATCTGGACGACTGTAAAACTATCTGTGCAGTCCCGCCGAAAATTTCAATATGTCAGCTTTAGTCCCTCCTCAATTCCGTATCGTGCCAAAATTCTCATATATTTTAATAACTTACGGCGGACACTGAATCGCAGAAATGAATCTCGGTTTAACAGAGAATTGCATTAAAAATCCACACAGAAGGCATCGATAGGATACGCAGCCCAAGAACACTTAGGCCTACACCGATAAATTGTGTTGCTTTCAAAATCTGTAGCCCTAGCCCTTCGTCACCACACGACTTGAACACACGTACCACACTTTCACGTGCATTGGAACGTACGTCTTCATGAAAAATACCTTCCACTGAAAATTCTAACTATAGGCCTGTCACCTGAAACAGCTTATAAAACTTCTTCGGTTCATTTAATATCATACCTGTGAGAAAGCCACGTATCAGCGCCTTTGAGATTTTTTAAAACAGAGTTTTTACTGACCTGCCAAAACATATAACAGTGACAATTTATATATGGCGCCGTAACACAGCCATGCCGTTACAAGGGCGCCTGCTTTCAAAATCTGCGAAGTGATCTCCACTGGCTTCCAGTTCCTGATCGGGTACAATTCAAGATCGCTACGCGGCTTTGGAAGACTATGTGTGACTGGCACTGCTCCGGACTATACATTGCCGAACTGTATCTGCCAGTTGTCACTCAAACTGGTCGGCGGACTTCGGTCTGCCTCGCGAAATGACTTCATTGTACCATGCTTCCGAAACACAACACGTGCTCGTCAGGACTTCTCGATTGCGGCGCCGCGGATCTGGAATGCTCTTCCGCCCTCTGTTCGTTCCACTAATGTTGCATGTGGCTATATTATGGTTTTCTCAAGGCTCTTAAAGACGCACTTTTGCAGCCGTTTGATGGCCACGTGTTGAGTGCTTCTTAGAGGCTCTAAGTGGCGCTTTATAAATGGCTTGCTACACTACATAATGGCCTACTTATATAGTTATATATTGTTACATGGACTAAGTGATATATTTATACCTGGTTCTAAACTTAGTTGAAGAATCTCGGTGGACTATGTTAGAGTTACCAAAGTCGGGCTTGACCAGTTAATAAGAAGCTGTGGTCGTGTGGGATCACCTATATAAACGGGGGGAAAGGACAGGCGCCGAGTTGGGCAATTAGAAGTTGCGGCCTGTTGCCCCTCGATTTTAGTATAATTTCTGAAACATATCTTAAAACTACTTAGTGCTGTCGGTTTCGTGTCCAACCGAGTTGCTCGATAGAAGTTATTGTTAGACACAGTCGTTTCAACGTGAAAGCATACTGAAGAAACAGAAGCTTGGTTTTCGACCAGGTTTTATGTTACTGTTGTTTTATTGTTGGGAATATAATTATTGTATTTTATGCTACCGAATTATCCTCGTCTTTCAATTGTAGCATGTAACAATATGTTGTTGTGTCTGCAGTCGGATACACAGTTGATACGGTCCGACTTATTTGGATGGACAGCCCAGTTGACTTGGAGCCGGGTGTGGATCCGCCACAGTTTACCTACGTGGGATTTGAGCTACAAGACTGCTCACAGAATTACACTTCAGGTAAGACAAAGAACTAACATCGAACTATCACCAATCAGAATAATCAAGCGGTCACGCTCGATTCTTAATATCTGAGGTAATTCATCACACCTCTGGTCCGGTAGACGATAACACCAATTCATCACACCTCAGGTTCGATAGACAATAATACCAATTCATCACACCTCAGGTTCGATAGACAGTAACACCAATTCATCACACCTCAGGTTCGATAGACAGTAACACCAATTCATCACACCTCAGGTTCGATAGACAGTAACACCAATTCATCACACCTCAGGTTCGATAGACAGTAACACCAATTCATCACACCTCAGGTTCGATAAACAGTAACACCAATTCATCACACCCAAGATAAGATAAACAGTAGCATCATTCATATCGCACCTCAGATGAGAGAAACAGTAACACCAATTCGTCATATCTCGGGTAGGTTAGTAACACCAACTCGTCCATGCACCTCATGTAGGCGATTGAGTATTCACATCAAGCTATCACACATATCAGGTAGGATTATTAACCAAAATCCACCTAGGAGAGTCTCGTTCAAACATGCAGGTCTTGCTGCTGGTGAACCCGACAACTTTCGAAGTGACCATTAATTTTGAACTTATGGATCACCTTTACAGATCTAGGCTGTAAACAGTCCACTCTGATCAATATTTCTAATGTCACTCGGATTAATGCATTGGTCGCTTTCATCGTCGCCATTATGAGGATAATCATCATCATCATCATCATCATCATCATCATCATCATCATCATCATCATCATCATCATCATCATCATCATCATCATCATCATCATCATCATCATCATCAGGCATCCATAATGGCAATGCTTACGAATTTTTAATAGACCTACTGCTACTATAAAAACTTTCTCGAGGTATAGCCTACATGTAGGCTTACAATATTATTGTACATGCGTGTACACGCGTTCTGAGCGGCAAACATACTTAGCGAGTCGGCCTACGATATGAAGCCGTTTGGGTAATAAAGTCAAGCAGACATACCGAACATGCCTCCCATGTGTTGCTGCTTAAAAAATATGTCTGAGTGAACTTTCATCTTCACCGTTTCTTCTCCATTCTTTCAACCTTGAAGAGCATATAGAGCTTTCTGCATAAACAAGACAGATAAAGCTGCTCTAGATCGAGACTTTAATGGCTGTCAGAGAAACACGGATACTGGAACCTGGCGATTAGAAGAATTAACAGATGAAAGTCGCCGATGAACTGGCACAGCTCTGCGATAATGAACACTTCTAATCGAGTTCAGCAATTTGGATGGACTGCGATCTCTTCTTCAGTGTCGACGTAACGTAATGTAATGCAAGGTAAATGGTAAAGATACCACACTTGTCTACATGCTTCTATAGAAAGTCTTATGAAGCGTATATGTTCACGATGTCAGAGGCTTATTTGGCTGAGGAGTACATGTGAACGCTTGCAACAACCCAAAGACTGACCAGTCTTAAAACTTATATAACTGGCATCGATATCTCGAGGTGTCGTGGTGTTATATGATGGTGATCCACCAAACCATTGACCGAGATCAGCGTTATTTGACTTCGTTGCACCTGTCAGTGACGTAACGCACAGCGCCATGCGGCCACAAGACTTAAGTATCACTGGTTTGTGATTATAATTTGTATCTTGGGGCGCTTCAGTCTTAACCCCTGAAGCTAGAAGAAGTTTTTAGGCAGCCATCGTTGCAGTATCGAGCAATACGGATGCTGGGGCAATCTGACCGGGTGATCAAAGAAGTTATTGTGGGCTAGAGCTGTACCGATTAAACGGCGTAATCGAGCCGATTATTTGAACAATCGGTATAATCGGGTATCGGCAGAAATAATCGGTTAATCGGTGCCCATGTCAAAATTGTGTTATAATTTAATAATTTTACTTGAATTATTGCATATTCCAAGTTTTTCATCGATTTTCATCTATCGTTTTACGTCCCTTATTTTTTTTAAATTTACGCATTAAAACATAATCGTTAGGCCTAACAACTTCCCAACTTAATTTAACGTCCACCCTTTGTTGTTGTGACGATAGATTAGCCTACTGGTTTATGTTTCGCAATAGAACATTTTGACTAAACAAATAATGAAATATTCGGTCTCATAATGGGTATTGGCAGTTTAATAATCGGCTTTACGCGGTATCAGCATAATCGGCAAAAAGCGATATCGATACAGCTCTATTGTGGGCGCTATATCTAGGCACCACGTCATGCCTCCAAATCAACTTCGTGCTTCGTCGTGACCTTGGCTACTACTTAATCCAGCTGTTCGTTCCGAGTGTCCTCATTGTCATCCTATCCTGGGTCTCGTTCTGGATCAACGTGGACGCTGCCCCGGCGCGCGTGTCCCTCGGCCTGCTGACCGTTCTAACGATGACCAACCACAGCATCGGCATCAACGCCAACCTCCCGCGGGTGTCCTACATCAAGGCCGTCGACATCTGGATGTCTTCCTGTCTCCTCTTTGTCTTCGCTGCACTCTGCGAATACGCCTTCGTAAACGTGGCATCGAGGCACAGGGTCATCGTCAAGGTCCTTCCTCCGGTACGTTCCTCCACCGCCCTACCACTCCAAAACCCCTCTAACCACCCGTCCTTCCGTGGAGACCAGCTGAGACGATGATCCAGAACCCCTGCATGTCCACCTCCTCGATCCTCCTCGATCCTCCTGCATCTAGAACGGAATTCTTCAGAATGTCTTCGTACGATGCATGTTTCCGATCGGCATCTGAAGCTTGTTCGGAACGTTTTTCTTTGTTTTGTTTTTGTTGTGCTTCTGTTTGCTATGGTTTGTTTAGTTATTCTTCATATTATTGTATGCTTGATATTTATGTTGGAAATATGTTTCACAGATCGCGTTAGACTGGATTACTTCCGGTCTATCATCTGATGAAAATATGTGGGCAGATAAGTCATACTGTGTACCTATCACGCGTTTAGCAAACGGTGATGCATAAGAGGTGCCGTTGGTATATATCTGCCTTCAAACCTTCACTGGTCCTCTGTGTGCTAATAATTTCTAACTTCCTATGATTTCTGTTACGCACTCGTGTTCATATATATCTGTGAGGCAGACGTATGAACGTATGCTCCCCTTTAGTTCGTCTGATGAGTCGGTCATTCCTCCTTTGAACAGGTCTTTCACCCTGTCTCGAGGTACTCTTCACCCTGCGTCGCGACATCGGCTACTTCATGATCCAGGTCTACGTTCCAAGCATTCTGATCGTCATCCTGTCCTGGGTTTCGTTCTGGATCAACGTGGATGCCGCCCCTGCCCGCGTCTCCCTCGGCCTCCTGACCGTCCTGACCACGACGACGCAGAGCTCGGGCATCAACTCCAGCCTACCTCGCGTCTCCTACATCAAGGCCATCGACGTCTGGATGTCCGTCTGCCTTCTCTTTGTCTTTACGGCACTCCTCGAATACGCCTTCGTCAATGCATCAATGAGGGATAAAGATAATAAGCACGGGCGACAGGTCGCTGCCACTCCCTCCAGGATGGGTCCGTCCAATCACCAGCGACCGTTCTTCGACACCAAAGGACTTCGACGAGAACAGGTAATATAGTTAAATCCTTTCGCGTCCGTCTCTGCTTAATAACCCAGGATGAATGCAGCATCGAAGCTCAGTAGTTTATGCTTTATACCGAAAACTGGCCGACTATGAGCTGTCTCGTAAAACAGTGTCCCGCTGCCAGATAGTTTATGCGTCGTGATAACTGTCCTCTACTGTCAGACACTTGATAGATTCTCGTCATATTATAGTTACATTATTTTATTTGCGTTAATTTTAAAGTCTGGGGTTAGGGCTGTTATGCAACTGGGTATATATAGCCTACTAATCCTAATTACACTTAGATGGGAGTGTGTCTATTGTTTATCGTAGGCTGTTGTAATGAGCATACAGAGTTATTTTATGACGACTCGCTGTAAAGTTGATTTCTAAAATGTAGCAGGGTAGCGATTGCTATTATAGCGAAATATGCTAATGAATGGAATGAAAAATTCAGTTTAATAATTATTAAGCCTATATGTACATATGCACGCGGTGGTGTACAGTATAGAGTGGGACGCGGTGGTATAGCGGTATGTTCTGTGCCTTGTAACCCGAAGAGACAGCTCGATTCGGTTCTGATGCATGTAGAAAATAATGGAATTGTACCAGTTAATTACCTCTGGCTCATACCTAATCGTTCGCACCAACGTCAGAGAATATGATTGCTTTAATCTTTCAAGAGAAAAGGTCTGCTTGTTGAATTGCATGGAGCATGTTATTATCCGAATGGAACTCCAGTTTGCTGATCCTGTGTATCACTGTCACACAATTATTTGGAAATACTCTGCTTCTACTAATAATTTTTGACCTCCATACTCCTTAAAGGCATGACGACTGTAATAAAAACGACGATGACATAATGATGATGATGATGATGATGATGTTGGTGGTGGTGATGATGATGATGATGATGATGATGATAATCTGGACAACGACTACTGCGGCGGCCAAAAGGAGGAGGAGAAAGAAGACGACGATGATGATAATTAATGATGACGACGACGATTATGATAAAGAGGAAAAATTATAGTAGAGAAGAAAACAGGCAAAGAGGATGATGATGATGTGGTTGTTGTTGGTAATGGTGTTGCTGTGTTTGATTGAACAGTTAAGCAACGGTGGCAACTGTAATGATGATGACGATGTTGATAGTTATGATAATAGTGTGGTTGTGGAGCATTCAGTTCCTACAGGAACACTTGAAACTAATTAAACTTTCCATGTTGCTCTTTACTTTGTCGTCTGCGATCTCTGCTGCTATCAAAGTTCATTTCATACACTTATGAATATTTCTCTTTGTTCAACGGAGTCGTAACTGAAAACTGAAATTTGTTGACTGTTTCTGTTGATCTTTTGTCGCTTTAGTCAGACGATTTTATTTACTGAATATTTGATCTTTCAGGTCGAAAAGAAACAAAACAATGAATGCAGCAATTGTATGCCGGTAGGCTTATTAATTACTTGATTAGTCTATGGTAAGAGTGTGAATATGAAAGTTCAGTCTAATGAATAGGCATGTATATTGTATTGTTGTAATGAATTTAAGCATTTATAAAGCGCCTCTAGTAGGGTGAACCGTTCAGAAGCGTTTCCTGTGCACAAGGCCCCGCCAGTGGCGTAACAACCTAGCCGGGGGCCCTTGGACACTCTAAGCTTGGGGGCCCTTACCCATTAACGAGGCTAAAGAGTGAAAATAGTGAGGAGGAAGGAGGAGGAACATTCCATTTAAGCTAGCCCTGAGGCAGCCATGGGTAAATATGAAGTGTTAGCGGCTTCATTTTCTTAGCCTCAGCATATGAGGTTGGGTGACCAGTCCCCTCCCTCGCCGTCTCAACTTCCCACCAACAGTGTACGGTAAGTGTACTCATTAGAGCTGAGCTTGATAGAGGTGTACGTGGAGCAGAAATCTCGAACCAAATTTCTGCCATGGGGTATTTGATCCCAACCTCTCGACTAACCATTACGCCATCGAGCTTTTAAAATTGCAGTTAGGTAAAAAAAATGAAAGTGTTAAACGTTATCCTCAATAATCCATAGTTCAAGTCACATTAATAGTTAAAGACAGAACAAGAATACAAACGAAATGTATTGGCCAATTTGGCCTGTGTCTTATAGTCTAGTTATTTACACTAACACTGTAAATTAGAAGAAAATTACATATTCAATTAAGAATCAAGAGATACATCATGCACAGCACGATAGTCAATTATGTTTCTAGGTTACCCAGATGAGTGTATAAAGTTATGAATAGTTCAAGGGATATTTTAATTCAAGTTAAATTGTCTTGATTTAAAAAATAAAAATAAAACGAAATGTATTGGTCTGCCGCCTATATACAATTATGCATGCTACTGCCGCACTGCCTATACACAGTAATGTAATGTAGACTGTAGTCTGTAATTTCTCAGAGAATTACTGCATGAATGTGGCTATTTCAAATTTACTGTTCACAAATGTGTCTATCAAGTCATCAATATTCAATTTTCCACATTCGTTTGCGATCACAAGAACTTCAAGAAGAGCAAGGCCATCAAGCCTGACCTTTGAGATAATGGATCTAAGATACGTTGTTGTGATTTTAAATTTGGAGGACGAGCCCTCCGCACTGGCGGGGTAACCGAGGTAACTGGGACAGCGGCAAGCAGCACGCAGGCAGTAGTCAATTCCGGCATAGGGACGACGTGATGTGAGAGCTCGATATGAGTTTGAGTAGGCGCACATCCAACACAGTTTTTGTTGTTTAAAGTTCCTGCTGAACTCACGTTAAAAAGTTTGGGGTCTTTCGGACCTCGGGGGCCCTTCGGACCTCGGGGGCCCCTGGACTTTGTTATATGGCTGTTACGCCACTGGGCCCCGCAAGAAGAAGCAGGTTTGAGAAAAGCAAAGGAAGAAGAGAGACTGCTAGATAGAACTGTAAAGCTAACAGAAGGATAAAGCGCATTCCAAAGTTGAAGCAAAGGAACGAGACTGAGTTCATGAATATGCAATAAGCACGCCTAAATGTAGGACTTATTCTTGTTATGATTATCGTATACTCGCTCCCGGTGCATACATAATGCGGATATGGGAATTCTTTCCCAGCCGGGTTCAGTTTGATTGATGTTATCAAAATATCCTCGAACCAAAAGTCCCATATACACCTGTCTGTGAGGACTAAGGTTGAGAAGGGCGTGTACTGAATATTCAATAACTGTACAATTACTGGATTATATAGCAAATATAATTAAATACCTCACTTTCATAGTTAGCTTATAATCATCGTGCACAGCTTAACAGCGTACATCTTCACTGGGCGCATCAACAGCATAACCAGCAAAAGCATATCTAGGTCACCACGTAGGCCTATAGACGCCAGACGGCATAGGTCTACATAAACACTGGACGGTCAAATAGAGCTGGCACTTTCTGTCAATTCATCATGGACTTCTTAAGGAGCTTCAAGATCACTCTGGATTATTGTATTGCATTGTATTTAAGCATTAATTTGTAAAGCGCCTCTAGTAGGGTGAACCGTTCAGAAGCGCTCCCAGTGCGCAAGGCCTCGCGAAAAGAAACAGGTTTTGAGAAAAGCGAAGGAAGAAGAAAGAGTGCTAGATAGAATTGTAGAGCGAAAGAGTGGCGGTTAGGCCAAGAGCAAATGAATCGACAACTGCCTATAGCAAATGATAACTTATAGGCCTATAACGCTGTGCTCAAACGGCCTATAGGAAATGGATAACTTTTATAGCGCTGTGTCAAAACGACCTGGAGCAAATTGATAACTTATGGAGCGCTGTGTCAAAACGATCTGGAGCAAATTGATAACTTATGGAGCGCTGTGTCCAAAATCCCATTACCTATAACTACTCATGAATTAATTGGTTATTATACCATTGACTCAGTTCTGACAGCTAGGCCTACAAGTTGAAAATAAGATAATTAGTTAGCTTTATTAATGCATCTTGCATTTCTAGTATTAAACGATTAATTTGCTAATTTGCATTAGTCTAGTAACTACATTTAATACAGTAGGCCTACAAACTTTTAACATAATCCAGTCACTATTAAAGTGCTAACATTGTATTGTTATAAATCCTCGACAATATCAACTTGACAGTATGATAATAATAATAATGAAAGTTTCCAGTTGTGTAATACAATAAGGTCCACTGTATGTCTTTGAATGTGCTTATAGACTGGGGGTAGGGGGTAGGAAGCATATCTGTTATATAATATAGGGGTGGGGGGTCACAGCTGCTGTTATGTAACGTTATTAGGGGTGGGGGGTAGGCAAAAAATTGAGATTTTTTGCGTTATATAATATGTGAACGGCCCCTTAAGGTTTCTGCATTCAAACGTTGCCATTGGGATATAATATGCTCAGTCTAATGGACTGTTTGTTGCTGTTGTACAATCATATAGTCAGTTATTCCAATAAATCATCTAAAAATGAGCAGTTTATGCATTTCGTTAGGGTTAACCAATGCAAGCGAAATAGTTCTCAGAATCATCATTCTCGAAACCGAAGCCAGATGGCAGCAGCGAAAGTCTGACAATGTCAGTTGGCCACAGCGCCTTGTCAGAAATGGTACATTAGACGTCAGGAAATGGCCTTTGCTGTGGAATGATCTTCGTGCTATAACTCGTGCTGTGATGTTATCTGGAGGCACTACTGTTTTTGCTCGTTCTCTTAACTTTTCTTTTTTCGATGGGCCCTTCGCACTGGAAGCGCCTCTGATTAGGCTGTACTGTGATAGGCGCTTTATAAGTCCGTAAATAGAATAGAATAGAATAGAATAGAATAGAATAGAATAGAATGGAATAGAATAAAATAGAATAGAATGTAACATGCGATGTGACATGTGATCTGTTGTATTTTATGTGATTTGATACAATACCATTTAATGAATTCTTTTCTTTCACAGTTGACTCCGCATCCTCGACCAGATCGTGAAGAGACTGCTGTAGCTGTAGGTGGCATAATGGCAGCGTTGTCTCCACCACCGAAACCTACGAAGGCTATCGACACGGACGGAAAGGCTCGTGCCAGAGGCATCGACAAGCTGGCACGGAAGAGCTTTCCACTCGCCTTTATCCTCTTCAACGTAGTCTACTGGGTCGGATACACCTATGAGTACGAATAGACACCGCGCTCAGCTGCACACTCGACAGGTGCAACTCTAGACTTTCCGATCACCGCTGATCACCGCTGGTGATTCCGCTGGTGGGAGGTATAGGCTATTCAGTAGCACGCGAGGAAGGGATCCGCTAGGAAACGACATTCACAAAATAAAAGAGGACAGCGACAAGGATCGACGATAGAACGAAAGTCCTGCGACTGTTCATCAACCTGGGCTACATCGTGCAATGTCAGGATGTGTACCAAATGGGACAAGTGTTACTGGTTGTATCATCCACTGGTGTTGAAGAGGAGTACGCTATGTCCAGCTATCTGTGTCTCTAACGAAATACTTGCCCTGGTACGGCTGACGAAAACTTGTGACAAGACATGACAGTTGTTCAAAACTTGTACAGACCATCATCTGAAATCCAGAGTCTTGTAATTTTGCACAATAATTGTGGCCCACGTGTAGCGAGTGGCAATCAGTCTTTGAGGTTGTTGACTCTTATTGTCGATTATTAGTCTACTCTTAACTATATACATTATCATGAATCATTAGATCATTAGATCTTACTCATCACCTCGTACTTTTAGGTTTCTTCGCCAGCTTCTAGATAATTCGGTTACCGCCAAACTAGTCATGTGTCAAAAATTATGATGGCAACCACGCAAACTAGTATAGCACATTCGCAACTGTACCTAACTGGCCCTTCGTTACAACTCTTCGTTTTGGTATCAAGCGAAATTTTATGCAAATTCAAACGTATGAGTGACTTTTCTACAACGACAACCAAAGCTGTTTAGAGCGCTTTTGCAGCTCTGTTTAATTAAAATATTAGATATATTCGGCTTGAAGAAATCTTAATTTCAATCGCATGCAGTGAATGAATGATCGTGTTGAATGTGGATGAAATCTGGTCCAGTGTTAAAGGGTACATGAAGCTTTGGAAAAGTGAATTGCTTTGAGCAGTGAACCTTTTATACAAACATCGACGGCTAGCGACAAGAAATGCTTGCAAGTAAACTGGCGATTTAGATTTTAAAAAAGATATTTTATACATTACTACTGGCAATTTGACGTCAACGCACAACATATAGCAAAATATACAGCAGAGTCTTAATATAGGCTAAAGTTCTATTAATCCTAACAGATGCATCAGATGCAGTTTACCAACTTCAGTCCACTTTCGCTCCTGCAGAGCTCTGCTGTTGAAGAGCTGGTTCCATTACATGCCTTGCATTTGTTACACGTTACAACGTATAGGCCTATTCACTTAGTCATATATGCTCTTGTTTCTGTACTACAATGTTTCTGTATGTTTCTTATGTACCGTACTACAAGTTACATACAACCAAGTGATCGTTGTGGCATTCAGAATGAATAGAGTCTACAGCAATATGCTTACATCAAATCACAGTAGATACACAGAAACCAATCAACATGAAGGTCTATGCAATAACAGCCTGCAGAGTTCTGCGTTTGTGCTTAACATACATTTGTTAATTACAGTTGTTTCTTCTGAAGTCCTAAATATGTCCATAGTATCGCTGAAATCGTGCTATCGTTCCTCAACCTACACTTTGGCAAAAGCATCACACTGCAAAATAAATTCTTGGAATGTGTAAAGAACAGGCTATAGAAAATCACAGCTGCAGTCTAAAACAACAATAGCTTCAACAACAATAACGTAAGGTTTCATGCAAAAGTATGCAAAACTTCCTTATCCGATGGACAATATATATATCGGAATAAAAATAAATGTTCGCCAGATTAGGTAGCCTACAAGCCTGCGCGATGGCATTATTGCCGTACAATACACAATAATTCTTCATAAATACCACACATCGCTTGAAAATAAATCGTAAGACAAGCGGTTCATGGACAAACATTTTGCATGCACGCATTTCAACGCGGTTATGTTCGCTTGCTGCAAGCGAAAAAAATATAACAAACGAAATAAGAGACTAAATTGTTACAAGTACTTCAAGTCATAATACTTATATTATTATAGGATAGCGGTTTCGCACGTAGCCTATGTCCTGTTTCCACAGCGTGCTTTCATACTACATGCAGCATAACGAACTAAACCGCTATAGTTTGTAAGTCTCCCACTATAATTAAGATGGCTGAATTTTCAGTTAGCTTGAGCGTTGCCTACTGCCAATCATAATTAAGTTCCTGTATAATGGACATCATTTTCGGTTAGTTTAGAAGCAACAACCTTAATATCACCATTAACATCACCGCTAGCTTATTATTTTAACTTAAACATATTTTAATCGATTGTACTTCTCCTTTTTGTTTTTAGCAGTTTCTGATTTCCTCATTTTAACTGCTTCTCATGGTGGTTTTCCATCAAAATATATGTGCAGCCATTTTTTAAATGCTACATGGATGGACTTTCACATAACTCATTCTATCCATTGCCAGCCTAAACTAATCCACAAGAAAACAGCCGAATGGTCTCATCAGAGCAAGTCTGTCTTTTGCCATTCAAAATGCTGTTGCCACCATCAGTAACTGATTTTTACATCGAGGTTCACAATTCAATTTTGTTATTAAGTTAATAGGTTAAAATTAGCTTCTTCACAAGGTCCACAACACAGGATTTTGTTCCTTTAAGCAATAAAGACAAAAGTCATGGAAGAGTCAAAAAGCAGGACTATATCACAACTCAAACTCGTGAGAAAGACTTGCAAGCACTTCACTGATTGAAGCAGTTGTGCTGCTATAGGCCTAGCTCCTCGTTGACGCTGAATGAACACTCTCGTATAAATACATATATATATATGCTGATAGGCACAGAAGTGTGTCCTCACGCAGAAAATAGCACACATATATGACGTACAGTTCGGTCGCATTGCCTTACTTACTTTATCACCAAACCAGCCTCGATATAGAGTTTATAAGTAGGCAGAGCGTCACGCGCCTGTTCGCGTATACATCGCGAATGTACCCATACGATTGCACTGTAGTGTACGGTAGATGCTTTCACAGTAGGCTTTTCTTTCGCAGTCTTTAACGGCGGCATGCCTTCGCTATATCCGACAGGAGTGATGCACGCGAGAGCTTTGTAGCAACTCTGTATGTCTAATTGTCTTCCCGCTCTCGGTGCAAGGTTTGATTTTCCGCCTTAGTTACGTAAGGTAGCGAAAGAGTTCTTATGGCTCTATCCTCAGAGATAGCTCTCCTCTACTTCGGGTGTATCAGAAAGTCGTTTCGCTTGCTTCAGCTGCTTTGTTTTACGCGAAACATCGTCACTGCACAAAAAACAATAACAACTTTAAATGCGCTGTCAAACCCTTAAATTACCAGTTACACACGAAAGCAAACAAAGCATAGGCATATTTTTGTCTTGCTTTTGCCAACACTTATTAAGGCGATCTCAGATTGGACGGTAGGTCATATCATATGGGTATTAATGGCAACATGCTTCAATTAGGCCTAGGCGTCGAACATGCTTTAAAACCCTCTGTAAATCCCAAAGAACCAATTAAAGTCCTTCAAATTTGAAATTGGCGTTTAAAATGAAAAAATCCACATCCTGCAAAGTTTGAGGAGCAATCGGGTTCCGGTATCACTCCAACTGACACATAACATGAATATGGTCGGCTCGTTTTTATGCAACCGTTTTCTCTCGTGCTACAGCCTGTAGACAATCCACAAGTCTCTAGACCAAATTTACGCGAAGTGGCTCAATAAGTGAGCATATTATTGACGATTTCCTATAATAATGGGGGCCTATTTCCTGGACATGAGGATCAAAATTGGAAAATAACAATTTTTGCTGAGTGTTAGAAATATTGAAAAATTCAGACTGTATGGTCTGTCTACAATTATTATGGACCGATTTTCAAATTGTTTGCTGAAGACCGCAGAAACGCGCTTCCTTTAATAAAAATATTATAGAGAAATTATTCTATATATTTACGGCGCAAAATAGCCAAATACTAACTCAAGTGGGAATATTAGTGAATATCGCGAAAAATGAACAAAGCGTTGAATTAAGGCGGAAAACGCCAGCATTTATTTTTACACCAAAACGAATTAACAAGATGTCGTTTTTCAGACTAAGCCTACATGCATCAAGGCGTCAAAGTTTTGTTCACTTAATTTGAATCTCTACATTGTATTATTGTTTTATCTTTTGACATCAAAATGCTGAATCTGCATTCTGTAGGATTAGTGCTCAAAATCTGAACTCGTTGTTCTTGTTGTTCCGTTAAATCCGACTTCTGTTTAAGCATCTAGTGGAGACTGGGGCAAGAGAGGCACTCTTACCCGCCATGCCACTACTGCCCCGGTCTCCCCACCTGGATGATGGACTATGCACAGTTTGAAAGGCATGCACATCTATAAGCAGAAGAGTCAAAGTGTTCTACTTACTAGCCACTGTCGTCCGAATCACCGTTCGTATCGAGATCCCTATTTACCGCCTGCAGTCCACGCTGCGACTCATGGTCGTTTGCTACTGAGCATAAAACAACATCATCATAATTATAGAGGGCTTTAATACAATACTTGTAAGTTATATTGGCGTTTGAATGTATCAGTGGACGTGTGCATACATGCAAGAAAATACTATGCTACTGCTGAAACTTAAATTAAGACACGCTTTATTGTACGCAAGACAATTTAATGGCGAGCTTTGCCTTGTCTTCAACCGTCCTGGATCAGAGGATCGGCTGGGACACGGACAATCGCTTCTGAGTAGCTTCTTGAAGAGGCGCTATATAAATGCTCTGAATGAATGAATGAATGAATCGTGTTCCATCTGCTTCCGTTTCTCGTTACCCTCAACAATCGATCGAACGATAATTCCGTCCACGGCTTTGTGTTAGCATTCCATTTTATTTTAGGTCTTCATTGGGCTCTTGATTCTGGAACTGTGCCTTGGATTCTCCTGCAGGCAATCTTCACTCGTCCTCAGTTATATTCCCGACATAATAATTATGTTTGATCTGCTGTGCTTCAAAAATTGCTTATAATTATCATGATCGATACAATGTACTTATGCATGTATGCATGCTTGACTTTTGGTATATGTATAATTACTGTATGTATGCATGTTTGTATGTATTTTACCCTATATATGTATGTAGTATGTACCAACACGCCTAACTGAGTACCTCTCCATAGGCCTAATGCTGCATAGATTTAGGCCTACACAGGCCAACAACGTCGGTTAATAAGCTGGTCTACCCGACGTGGTTTTTTGTGGCGCTGCGAAATTTTGGAGAGTTTCATTATATTAGGCCTACACATAGTTTAAATGCACACGTGACACAAATGTGTACGGAAATCTTGAAGCTGTCACTCTAGAGTCATTATCTGCGTCATAGAATGACATCATCCTATACGTTGTTTTCTGTTGCTCAAAATGAAGTAAGATTGAGTTACAGATTGAGTTAAATATTGAGTTAAAGATTGAGTTAAAGATTGAGTTAAAGATTGAGTCAAAGATTGAGTTAAAGATTGAGTTAAAGACTGAGTTAAAGATTGAGTTAAAGACTGAGTTAAAGATTGAGTCAAAGACTGAGTTAAAGATTGAGTTAAAGATTGAGTTAAAGATTGAGTTAAAGATTGAGTTAAAGATTGAGTCAAAGATTGAGTTAAAGACTGAGTTAAAGATTGAGTCAAAGACTGAGTTAAAGATTGAGTTAAAGATTGAGTTAAAGATTGAGTTAAAGATTGAGTCAAAGATTGAGTTAAAGATTGAGTTAAAGACTGAGTTAAAGATTGAGTCAAAGACTGAGTTAAAGATTGAGTTAAAGATTGAGTTAAAGACTGAGTTAAAGATTGAGTTAAAGACTGAGTTAAAGATTGAGTCAAAGACTGAGTTAAAGATTGAGTTAAAGATTGAGTTAAAGATTGAGTTAAAGATTGAGTTAAAGATTGAGTCAAAGATTGAGTTAAAGATTGAGTTAAAGACTGAGTTAAAGATTGAGTCAAAGACTGAGTTAAAGATTGAGTTAAAGATTGAGTTAAAGACTGAGTTAAAGATTGAGTTAAAGACTGAGTTAAAGATTGAGTCAAAGACTGAGTTAAAGATTGAGTTAAAGATTGAGTTAAAGCTTGAGTTAAAGATTGAGTCAAAGATTGAGTTAAAGATTGAGTTAAAGACTGAGTTAAAGATTGAGTCAAAGACTGAGTTAAAGATTGAATCAAAGATTGAGTCAAAGATTGAGGTAAAGATTGAGTTAAAGACGAGAACCTACGTGAATACGACCGCTTTCGTTTGTGTCGACAGTACAGACCAACTATTAGTCCGGCGATTAAAGCGACCACGGGTAACGCTATCAGGAACCACAGATTCTCTCGTCTATTCGTCTCATTGGATTTCGCATGCATCCCTGAAATAAAAAGAGGACAAAACTAGAATCGGTTATCCGGATTTTTTTATATAGCGCCTCTTTCAGAAACTCTGAAATGCAGGAAGTCAGTCATCAACGTTGATAACTTTATCCCACATGCAGCAAATAAAAGGTTGACATCCTCAGTAGATTTGTTTTTCCAAGTTAGAAATGATAATTATTCTCAATCCTAAGTCATTAAATACTATAATTATTATTATTATTATTGTTATTTTATTTTTTTATACCCCGAGGTATACAGGATCCCTCAGGGACTTAGATATTACAAGCTGATGTAATTTGTCTGGAGATGACCCTACTCGTCGTTGTCCTGGTTGGCGAAAGTGCCTCGGAACGCGATTGCGTTATAGCGTTGTATTGTTATTGTTGTTATTGTTATTATTGTTATTGTTATTATAATTATTATTATTATTATTATTATTATTATTATTATTATTATTATTATTATTAATATTATTATTATTATTATTATTATTATTATTACTACTACTATTATTATTATTATTATTATTATTATTATTATTATTATTATTATTATTATTATTATTATTATTATTATTATTATTATTATTATTATCATCATCATTATTGTCGCCCGAGTTAAAGAAAATCGAGCTGGCGAAATTTCGCAAGGGACCTCTATTGTTTCTGAAGTCCGTCAATGGGTCGATGTACTAAGCTTAAAGTCAGCTTTTGAGTAGCGCAACATTTCTTACCTGTTTCTGAATTGTTCGAGGGCTTGCTGCTTTGACTGAATCCGTCATCTTTGATCGAAGGACGTCGGTTGGAACCAGAGAGGCTCCAACCATCGCTTCCCACATTCGTTGTCGTCGTCGTCGTTGTAACTGTTGTGTTGACAGATGGCGTTGATGTGTCATCTCTCCGATCTTGACTAGACGTCGTAACAATCACGTCTGCTGTCCAATGAAAATGTAAAGTAACGAACGTTATGGATACGATCTATTTCGCACATAGGGCTGCGAGTTATATATTTCTATAGGGTGCTTTGGGGCCGTCCATAAATGACGTCACGCACCTAGGGGGGGGAGGGGGGTCGGAAATTTGTGACGATGTGTGACATGGGGTGGGGTCTGAGTAGTGTGACGTCACACCCGGTCTATGTTATTAAATTTAACAATTAACAACAATTTAATTTTAATAATAACAGCACTAATTTTGAGGATTAAATTTTCATTATTTTTATAATTATTTGAATGTATACGGGCACCATTATTAATAATTTTCTAATTATTTCAATATTTGGTCACCGTTAGATTTTAAAATATTCATGCTTTCGCTATTTGTTCCACGAAGGAGCATTTTGCTTCGCCATGGAAATTGGTTTTAGGGGGGTCAGAGCTTTGTGACGTCATTTTCAGAGGGGGTCTTACTTTTTGTGACGAAGTGTGACGAGGGGGAGGGGGGGTTAAAAATCGGCCAAAATAGCGTGACGTCATTTATGGACGGCCCCTTTATGTTGCCTTACACTTCAACATTCGCTGTAACAAATCCCCATCTTCTACAACATCTCTGATCAACTGATGTTTCTGATCTAGACGAAACCTGGCTGACACATTAATCACGCGTACAAGAAGACAGATCTCTGCTGTCATGGAATTGCAGCTGGTCCGATGCTCAGAGCCCTTGACGTGAGATGTCGTTTAGAGACAATCTCATAATGGGGAAGGCCACGATCACGAACTTCTTTTGTGGCTCGACAACTTCCTCAGAAACGACAAGAGGCCTGCTATCTAATTTCCTCGCCCTGTATACGGGATTTCCCAAAGATCGATGTCCAGTGAAGGTCCGAGTCCGGTTGACAAAGACACCAGAGAGAGGAGGCAGAGAAGATGCTGGACAAGTCATAATGGAAGAAGTTTCAAGTCAGTTGCCAACAACATCCACACTCATTCCAATCTTTCCTATTACCACATGTATCAGATAGCGGTGTTTCTACCTGTTTCATACCAATAAACGAATAAACAAATATATTATGTAGCGTGATGAATCTGATGATCGGATTTTGGTCGAGAAAAGCCTCGTTAATGTTGGGGCAGTTTGCCAGTTGCTGGTAGGCTATACGATTATAGATGGCCAGTAGTATCTTCAGCAGCCACTTACAGTCCATAAAATTAGCAAAAGGTACATTGAGTTGCACAATGATACTGTGAATTGTCGTAGTAGGGCATAGGAAACGAAATGGGAGATCGCTTTCGCTATCCTAATGATAGCCTAATGCTAACGATAGTAATCACCAATACTAACATTGACCGAGAAGCTTATTAAGCTTATTCGTTTTAGACTATAATAGTCTGCGATTATCTCATCGTTTTTTCATTTATTGTCTTTTGTACGTCGAAAAGCATGAATTTTTGGCTGACATATGCTATGTTCACTATTAAATGCACTGCTGTCAACTTTAGATACCACTTATGGAATTCGAAATTCGTGCCATCGTATCACTTCACTCTTCGCAAAAAATGCCCTCTGAAAAGTGCACCATAATCTAATGCAACAGGCTATGCAACAGTTTCACCAGCATCTGTCAGTAATAATTATGCAATTAACTGGAAGTAGGAAACTATGTAACCATACATACCATCTACTACTAGAAGGTATGTGGAGCGCATTTTGTAGCCATATTTGTTGCTCACGTTGCACGATATGGACGAACTGTTTTGTACATCGAAAAGCATGAGGCTGTCGTCAGCGAAGCTCTCTAAACCAACGAAAACGACAGGCATTCAGATCTATTTCCATTTCAGGATCATTTTAATATCTTTGGAGGATAACATTGTATAATCTTCCTATCAACGAAAGAGATCGAGTGATGACTTCGAGAAATTCGTAGAAAGAATAGGCTATTTAATTAATAAAACTTCTGACAGCCAGTTTAATTCAAACCAATCTCCACATTTTATTTAAATATTAACCATAAACCATAACCATAACCATAAATTTGATTGAACCCAAACGAAAAGCAAGTACAAAAGAGGGAAAAAAGACAAGCAACAAGGGGATCAATAGGAATAGGACCCTAAAGGACCTAGGTCGCGCTAATGGGCCACCTGTAACAAAATCTAATTTTTTGGCAGAACAATTGAACACAAGTATGAGATATAACATAGTAATTCTTAACTAGTTAACTAAGACTAATAAATTTAATGAGCACTAGGTGATAAGATGAGACCGTAGTCTAATTTTGAACAGAGAGATATTAGTTAAATTACGTATGGTGAGAGGTATATCATTCCATGTGCGGGGGCCAACGCATTTTATAGGTTGGTGATTGATTGATGATTGATATGCAACACACAATACAAGGTCTATACATTGCAGTTACAGGAGCAGTCACGAAGGCCGCGTCTCGTGTGAAGCGTCTTCCGTAGTATTTTCAATTACAGAGGATTCGTAGGAGAAGAACAGCAAATCAGCGATACAACAATATCCTAATTCTCAGGAATGAGAACGGACGGAAAAGGTGACCATACAGCTTCACTTTAAACGATGTATTGATGTGCACTTGTACAGTATACGAGAGCAGCTCTATTGAAGCCATCATATTACATGGTACAACCGACCGCCATCTCGTGAACCACAAGATCATCCTAGCAAGAACCAATACTGTTGCTGTGTTAAAGAATGAATCTGTTCTGCTTAGAGCATCATCTGAAACTGCTCACCATTGTAAGGAGCACCGTTGATGAACCAAGAGACTGCAGGATTGGGTCGACCAACGGCCGGGCATTGGAAACGAACGGTGCTGCCCCGAATTGCTACTTTCTCCTTCAGCTCAGTTTCGACTCTTGGAAGCGCTAACAAGCAAAGAGATCGAAAGCAACTAAGTAACATTTTATATGCTGAGCGAAGATATTAGAGTCATAAAGTGCTAATATACACATTCCTGTTGACAATAAATTTAAGTCATGACATTGTGTATATTAATTAATCATAATCGTAATCTCCAAACTTCTAAAGCGCCACTGGAAAGCGCAGGTCACCAGCTTATTCACGAACGCTGCGTCCAGTCAGATTGGTTGCCCAAAGGGTAGTCCGAAGGAGGTCCTAGTCCAGTGTTCAGAGGGTCAGAGGGTGATCTACTTCGCGGAGAGTTGCAATTACATTAGAACTGAGCCTTACCCCAAACATAGACTCAGTCGTCTTGCCTTGATGCCATCTATATATTAATTATAATATATTTATCCACAGCGGCACACTGTATCTAGTAGACGAATTGTACCTACCGTCAACGATCACCTGGAAGTGTTCTTCCTTCATGTGTCGTAGAGTCTTTCCACGACACGTATAGTTGCCTTGATCTGAAGGCTCGGCCGACTGGATCTGGAGTCGGTTAATGCTGACTGTATTACCGTTTGGTAATAACCACTCGACAAGCGGCGTCGGTCTGGTCAATACAAAAAGCACAACATCATTGCTACACACATCGATCGTCGTCAAGTCAACATCATCATCGTCATCATCATTATCAACGTTCAAAATGTTTTGATTCTATGCATCAGGAGCTTAGTCTAGTGTAAGAAGAATGCGAAGAAGAAGAATGCGAAGAAGAATGCGAAGAAATATGCGAAGAAGAATGCGAAAAAGAACGCGAAGAAGAAGAAAGCGAAGATGAGGAGGAGGAGGAGGACGACGACGACGAAGAACAAGAACAGTTCCTTAAGATAGTTCTGAGGCAGCCATGGTTATGAAGTATTAGCGACTTAATTTCTTATATGAGGGCTCGCCGTCTCATCTTCCCACCGACACTGCGTCAGATTCTAATAGTGCGTCATTCGCTCACGACACATCCGCCACAACCCATCCATATAATGCATCAGGAGGGCTGGTTGCAGAAATGCCATTCATGCAATCCAAAGTCATTCCCACACTATTAAATTGCAGTCCGTGTTAAATGCTGCTCGGCTGAATGGTGGCATACCTTGCCAGGTGCATATGGCAAGCTTCGTACGGGAGAAACTGCACTGGTTAGCCTACATGTGCAAAAACTGACCACATGCTGATGTGTAGCCTAATGCTTTCGTGAAGGATACGCTACATCTTATCTTAAGCTATCTAGGCAACCATCAGACTTATTTTATTTTTACCCAAGGAGCATAACACAAGCTTTATTGTTTTCTGGTCTCACCCATAGTGGCTGCAGATGCCTTAGCTCTCTTGCACAAGATGACATAGTTGCATCGTTTGCCCGAACTTTTGCAGTTCAGCATCAAAGCTGAATTCTCCGTGGCCGGTCCATCTTTCTGGAATATTGTATTGTATTGTATACTATTTGATCATTTATAAAGCGCTTCTTACAGCATAGGCCTTTCAGAAGCGCTCCCAGTGCGAGGTACTCCGAGAGAAAAGGAAGGATTTAAGATGAGAGAATATTGAATAGGTTGCCTAGTAGCCTACGACATGTGATCCTTTGATTATTATTTGTTTGATTGGGCTCTCGAGTTGTCATCGCCAGCGCCTCTTTTCTGCTGAAGCGGCGTCATAATGCATTCGTGAGTAGAATTACAAGTACAACATTGATGACGCCTATATATAGGCCCCTATATAGACATAGATTTAGCCGTCATTCAGAGCAGCACCTGTTAATCGACGTAGACAATATGTACAGAGCACTTACACGCCACCAAATAGACAGGAGAGCTGAAATGGCTGGCCTTCGAGAGCATAGACAACGGCGTCAGACGAATAGAGAAGCTCTGGCTCATCCTCCGTACGCTCAACTTTCATTCCAGAAACTGAAATAAAACGTCGTTAAATATTATATTCCTTATAATTATGATGAGTGAGAGAGAGAGAGACAGACAGACAGACAGACAGACAGACAGAGATAGAGACAGAGAGAGAGACAGAGAGAGACAGAGAGAGACAGAGAGAGGCAGAGACGTACACACAGACAGAGACAGAGACAGAGAGACAGAGAGAGACAGAGAGAGACAGAGAGAGACAGAGAGACAGAGAAAGAGAGAGCCAATCCACACTCAGGGCAAGACCGTCACATCTTATGGGTGGTGTTGCCACTTAGCGTTGTCAATTTCAACGTTGGCCACCTAGCTGAAGAACAGTTTGATGTTATCAAGATGTCTCCAAACTAGGTGATCAAAACAAGGAGAAGAGCGAACATTTCGAACAGATGGCTGTTCCTGGAACGATCTTAGTAAAATGAGGGCACTTAAAAGTGAACGATCGAAAAGAGGAAATGGGAAAATTGAGGACATGATAGATATATGACGATGGATGAACTGATGGAAGCAGAGGGATTTTAATTGAAATATGGATTCATGGATGGATGAGTGGGTGGATTGATGAGTGGATGGGTGATGGAAATCGGTTTGAATGGATTTATGGGTGAGTGGAGTGACGATTCGAAGAGAGTGCCGGAAAAGTGACATTTTCAAGAAAGCTTGAATTAGGATCCGACACTATAAATTATCTCTCGGTCATTGCTGCCAGAGTGAATGAGTGGGTAGAAATGGGTGAGTGAGTTAGCAAGTGAAAGAATGGGGAGTGGGACAAGGTTGCAGAGTGGATAGAGAGCTCGACCTATAATGCGGACTGCACAGGTTCGAACATGCACTCATGAGGCGGTCATTGTGTAAGGACTTTCAAGCAAGTCCTTCACTCACAGTTGCTCATCGATGTGCAATCGTATGGTTGTTTGTGCACTTCTGAACTTTTAAACACGGACGATATCAAATACAGGTGTATTATATCATTATTGTCTTGCATTGGGTGTAATTCATCAATTCATTGACATTTCCATCCATCCACCCAACCATCCATACACATGTTCTTGTGTATAACTGTTAGGATGTTGTGTTGGTTCTAACCTGTCAGATTGTAATAGCTGCCACCCATTGTGTGCTTTGTGACGGGGTTGTAGGCACCACATTTGTAGTATGCGCTGCTGTTATGATTTGAGTCTGACTGTAGGAGGTAAGTGAACACGAGACTGCCTGAATGAATGAGAATAAATCACAGTTAACGACATAACTAAGAAATGGTTCTAAAACTTTATTGACTTGTCCATAATACGGTCATCCAACCACAAATAGACCACTCGTGAAACCCAGAGGAGGTCAACGTATTGCAACCCTTTCTTGTACAAAATATGCTAAATGAATGAATGATTGGGTCCTTACACCACCCGCTTCTATGTGCATAGCCTTCACCTTGCCCGACCGTTAAAATGAGCGCCAAGCCATTGTTGGTTCTGCGCATACACTACATGTATATTACATGGACCGTGCTACCCCGAGATATAAACCTCTTAAATAATATTATAGTCACATTTAGTAGACGAGTCGATTTCTTTGTACACGCTACACAGAGGAGCTGAATATTATATATCATATAGACTATTAGATGTGTATCTAATAGTCTGTGATGACATGCTCTTGCTCGTGTCTATAGGGCTTAACTGCTAATCAGCATTATTCACTGCCAATCCTTATTATTCACTGCTAATCCGCATTATTCACTGCTAATCCGCATTATTCACTGCTAATCCCCATTATTGACTGCTAATCTTCATTATTAACTGCTAATCTCTTTTTTCTTGTCTTTCTTTTCAATTTTTTAATTTTCTTATACTATTTTTTAATTACTATTTATAACTAATTAAGATCATGCCTCGGGAATCCTTTTTGTCAACTCATTGATTCAGTTACGAATGCTGGTTTGTCATTAGGCCCTACTTACTGTAGCATACTGTAGCATACTGTTCTGCACTTGACCCACCTGGGTAGTGGCCATTTTCTTTCAGGGAAAAGGGGACCTTATTTAGCGGGACCCAGCTTCCTTTTAGTTCTCTTTTAGACCCATTTCTTCAGTATTAAGCGATCTTCTGCAGTGCAACCACATCTGTTCTCCCTGAATTTACTTCTCGTTGGTGTAACTTTCTCTTCATGATCATCTGTAAATTTCATCTCGAATTAAGGATCAATAAAGGATTTAATTAATTGATTGATTCATTCAGTCATTCAATGAAATTCCCATTATTCAAAGCTAATCCCCACTAATCGATTGGCCTGCTGCTACTGTTATTCGACTGATTGGGGTGCCTACCATTTTCAGCGACAGTCACCCGGTCGGTAAGGTTGACAGGGTGGTCGCCGAAGAAGTACCAGGTCATGGTGGCTGACGGAATGCTTCGGAGGATGTGTGAACAAGGCAGAACGAGTGACTGGCAGGCCTTTCGGACGATCGTCTGAGGAGGCAGTGTACGGCCAATCGTTTTGTTGAGCACTAACAACACGAAGACATTTCTTGAAGCATACTAATTACAATCGAAGGTATACGAGAAAGAGAGAGAGAGACAGACAGACAGACGGACAGACAGACAGACAGACAGACAGAGACAGAGACAGAGACAGAGACAGAGACAGAGACAGAGACAGAGACAGAGACAGAGACAGAGACAGAGACAGAGACAGAGACAGAGACAGAGACAGAGACAGAGACAGAGACAGAGACAGAGACAGAGACAGAGACAGAGACAGAGACAGAGACAGAGACAGAGACAGAGACAGAGACAGAGACAGAGACAGAGACAGAGACAGAGACAGAGACAGAGACAGAGACAGAGACAGAGACAGAAAGACAGACAGAAAGACAGACAGAGACAGACAGACAGACAGAGAAAGAGACAGAGAGAAGAAGAAGAAGAAGAAGAAGATGATGATGATGATGATGATGATGATGATGATGATGATGATGATGATGATGATGATGATGATGATGATGATGATGATGATGATGATGATGATGATGATGATGATGATGATGATGATGAGCAAGAAGGTGATTTGGGGTTTAAAACAAATTAAAACTGCCAGCATAGCTCTACTTATAGGCCTATCTGTAGCAAATGAAAAAGTTCTTTCTTCTCTGCAAAACTCAATTTAGGTCTTGTGTGAATAGTAAGGCTAAAATTCGCATCCTCAGATTTCTGTCGATCACAATTATTTCTGACATATGATTTCCTCCTAAAATCCAAGTTATCAACAAAGACATCATTTGTCAAAATGCGTGTGACCTCTCGAACCAGTAAATGACCCTTCTAGTTAACATTGTGATCGATTGCCAACATGTCGATTCCCACTTTGGCGTCCGAAGTTTGTTTTCCGGTTCGTTATGTGAGATTCTAGTTTTCGAGCAACATATATTATTTATTTATAGTTATATAAATTTATGTGTTCACATATAGGCCTACGTGGGAAACACTTCTCATAGTGTTTGAGTGCGAGGTTCTTAGGATGCGATAAAACAATTTTTCTCTTACAGTTCGAACTCACAAAGACGTTGGACTCTGTTGCTATATCGTTTTTTTAGCACTTAACAACACGAAGACATTTCTTGAAGCACACTAATTACAATCGAAGGGTCTACGTACAACAGAGCAACGAGTTGGTAAGTGAATGGGTGAGTGACTGAGAGAAGAAGAAGAAGCCATGGGGGTTTATTTTGATAAAGAAGACTAACAAATGGGAAAATAATAGTGAACATTATGCAGCTGCGCTTTAAGCAATGTTTCAGCAATTACAATCGCAATATTAATGAGCTATGTTTTGCTACCTGCAGCCTGTAGATAGGTGAGGTTTGATATGGCCACTCCTGCTGTGTTGTGGACTCTGCACTGATAGTAACCCTCGACTGGATTATTCTGATTATTCAGAGTTAGACTTCCATCCGGTTGGATTGCTGTGTTGGAGTCTGGTTCCAGTTTTTCACCATTTTTAATCCACTCATATCTGAAAGAGAAGCACCTCAACTGCAAACACACCAAAGAAACTAATATATGTAGAGTCGGCTGTTTGGGTTCTCGACTATATTCAAATTCAAACTCTGCATCCTGGTGCATATAAATGTCTGAACAACTGTGCACCACGCTATCTCGCAGACAACATCAAGCCACTATCGGACGATCCCAATAGGTCTCGCTGCGATCATCAAAGTCCGCTGATGTTTTTGTGCCAGTAACTAAAACTAAAAAGATGATCCGACATTTCGGTCGCGGGTCCACGTGCCTGGAACAGTCTTCCTGCGCCTATTCAGGAAGCTAAAAGCCTTTCTATTTTCAAAAAACAGCTTAAAATGCACTGGTTACGTATCTCGGAGAATTAGCATTTTGTGCTGACAGTAGACAGTTCTGACTTTAAAGCATCCTAGAATGAGCTTGCTACCGACGATACTATGAAAACTGTAGTAATTACAGTCATTTCAATTACAAACTCTGGCCTTAACAAAATTGCGTTTGGATATCAAGATTGCGTGCATGATAAATGACAGTTTTCTATAATCCGGAAGAAAAGTTGTCTATTTCTTCTTATTTGCAGAACAATTAGGCCTATGGATAGCGCTCGTTAGTTTAATTGATTTTTGCTAAATTTCTGCCTAACACGTGATATAGACGTGCTTTGAACTTACGTCAGCGGCAATGTTCCGTAAGCAGTGCACGGTAAACTGGCCTTATCCCTTGGATTGTAGATCATGTGAGGAGGTGGACCATTGAGTATCACAGGCGGAATGACGTCTGCAAAAGAAATATCCTAGCTTCAGAATAGGAACTTAGTTGGTCTTGCCTCGGGCTTGAATGAGATATATTGTATTTTGGTAACTTAAAAACGACGTACCGTACAGAACCTAATGTAAATACACGTTTCGCATTTGCATAATTATGAATATGAACTGCATTCGTTGTCATAAAGATGCTATGCTCTTCGGTAGACCAAGCTTATATGGTGCAAGAGATGCTCTTTATCTTGAAGCATAATATGCTGGTGAACTAAACTCTTTGTCAACACATTATTTTATAGTCGTGAGTTGTATTCTTTAAAACATTACGGTGGTCCTTAGAATAAATTAATTACTGGATAAAAATTAACAAATGAACATCATATGTAGGGTAATATAAAAATATAACCAGATCTACGAGCAGACTACAATTATTAATTGTTATTAACCGACAATTGAGATGCAATACGGCTGAAACGCACTTGATGAGGTCTGACTGCAGGCGAGAACTGCCTTCATGAGAAGACCGACAGCGCAGAAGATGAATCCGTCAGGAATTCTGAAAACGGGAAGTCGAAACTGGAGTCTTGGCATAGCATTTCCTGTCTCAGAAAACAACATTTCATCTTAGCTCTTTGCTTGCGTTGCATATTATTATTAATCATTATTATTAAACATACATTTTCAACGCGCAACAATTACACAGTCTCAAAGGCACGTGTACCCACGATTAGACTACTAAAAATATTACCTAACAACAACTATTACCTAACAACAACTATTCATCGTAACCTGGCTTCTGCTTTCTATTGTCTAATAGACTTCAACTACATAATTGATGGAAGGAACACTCAGACAATTACTAAGCGTCGATGACAATCCTACAGTTCTGGCAGAGTTGCCTACAGATGAACAGATGTCAATTTTTCTAAAGGAAGGAGTGAGAGATGTGATCAACAATATGAAGAAGGGAAAGCGCCAGACATAGAGGGAATCACGACGGAACTACTAGAACGAGTATAGGAGAAACAATTTTTAAAGCAACTCCTGCTCCTATTCAGGGCCGTAGCGAGGCATGTGCCAACGGTGCCACGGCACAGGGCGCAACTCAAGAGGGGGCGCAGATTTTGAAGCGGAAGGATTTAATTACTAATTACTTGATCTTGAAATATGAAATATGCATTATTAATGAATTAAAATTGTACAAAAATTAAATAATACCAATTTAACAAATCTGGCATAGACCAAATGGGCGCAGAAGCCAAATAGAGCGAACTGCCGTGATTGGTGTAAATTTACGTTGGGAAAAGGGCGCTTGCAATACTGCTCTATGATTGGTGCAAAAGCGAGCGAAAAACGCGGTTCTTTAGGCGCGTAGATTAGTCTAGGCCTATAACGAGGCGAGGCGAGGCACTGAGAAGGGGTTCTTAGATGATTTTGTATGTACCGTCCCTGCTTACTGGAAAATTCATTGCTACTGAATGGACGTTAGCTAATTTGATCCCGATGAAATTGTAATTTTGGAAGAGACAGCTAACTTAATAAAACGGACTAAAAAATATAATTTTCGCGTAATTGGATGTGGAAACCGTTATATCCTGTGAATTGTTTTAATTAAACTGAAGCCTAATCAGAACTAGGGAAATGGCGGATGTTGAGTTGTCAGTGCCAGGTAATGCAGAGCTAGATGATTTAATCCAGAAAATTATACAGCGGCAAAAGAACAGGCAGAAGTGCTAAGGAGTATAGTAAGTGAAAAGACAGGGAGTGAACCCCAGACCATTAGAAAAAGTACTGTTCTAGATACGAGAAGCCAAATCAGAGCGGACACTTTTCTGTCGCCACCAAAGCTGGTCGCAGGCTCTAACTCGGCCTAGTATCTGAAGAGCTGAAATACATAGAAGCTGGTGGCGCTATACAAGTCACCGTATGGGCGAGGCCCCGTAGGAGCCCACGCCTGCTTCACAAACCCCGTGTTGATTACGCGATGGGACACCTGTCATGGCCTACGGTGGGGAATTGAACCCGAAGGAAGTCGAATCCTTTCCCCGTGGAAATTGCCCAAACCTCCCTGTCCTCAAGGTCCCGTCAACAGCGAAATAAATTTGAAGTGACTAAAATGAAATGTTAATAGAAGCACAGAAACTTCGTTTCTATTTTCTTTGAAAGACATCGCCTTCTATTATATTCGAGATAACAAATTTGGTCGTTATTGGTTGAAGTTGATCTAAGAGGGGTGGGGCGCTAGATTTACGCTTGGCACATGGCGCAATTATAGCTTGCTACGGCCCTGCTCCTATTACAAAGATTCTACAAGAGGAACAACATACCAGATGACTGCAAAAATTGACAATCGTCCAAATATACACAAGAGAAATCACCTGAAGAAGAAGAGCCGGGTTCAGACTAGGAAGAAGCACACACAAGTGGTCAGCTATTCATATAACTTATAGAGACAGATAGCCCACTTTAAAGAAAGACATCGAACACTACCAGAAAGTCTTCATCAACTTAAAATAGACTTCAAACAAGCATTCGACAGCATATGGCATGACGGAATGTGGGGAGCGATGCATTATGCAGGAATAGCAGAACAATTGATCAAACTAGTACAAAAGATATATCGAAAATCATCAAGTGGCAGGAAATCATTATTAAATAGAGGGCTGCAGGCGTGTAACATGTTTGTTGACGACATTGGGCTCTTTACAAGAAGCGGCACAGACCTACAGGATATTAAGACACAGGTAGACGAAACCAGTAGAAGATTTGGCCCACTGATTAACACAAAGAAAATTCAAAACCATGGTTATTGGAACAACCAAAGATATATCAATAACTATCAGCATCCAAAATAAGTTATTGAGCAAGTAGATCAATTTGTCTATCTTGCAGGGCTAACAACTGCAGGTATCAGCAGCGAAAAAGAGATACAAAGTAGAATTGGACGCATCACACAATCATTTTGAGAAAAAAAATGAATAGGAATAGAGAAGCAGAGAAATAACAAAGAAAGCCAAGGCAAAAATATGCCAGACGATCATGCAACCGAATTTGCTACAATAATAAGGATTAGAATGCTGGATCATGCGATGTCTAGACGAGAAAAGAATTCTTACAGAAGAAATTATTTGGCTCACAGAAAATTGCAGAAGAGTACAGAAAATTAGGAATAAAGAAATACAATAATTATTATAAAGAAATGAACGAAGAAATTAATAAGGAAGTACAATAGGACCTAATTAGTTATACTGAACAACTCTCTAGATAAAGTTACTTACGCTAGAGATGACTTAGACTATAAGACTTGGACATGTAAAGATAATAACATAATAACCTATGTGATGTTATCTAGGAGCACTACTGTTTCTGCTCGTTCTCTTCGGACTTTTCTTCTTCGAGGGGCCCTTCGCACTGGACGTGCCTCTGATTAGGTTGTACTGTGAGAGGCGCTTTATAAATCCGTAAATAGAATAGAATCGAACAGTTGACCGAGTACAATGCACTTCATGCAAGATTCGAAAGGAAGATAAACAAAAGAAGACCAAGATTGCGCTTGATAGACAGTACAAGTGAGGACATAACAAGACTTGGACTAACATTAAGAAGAGCACTCGACTTTACTTGAAAGCAGCAGATTATACTGCATTCATATTCATGTAGCGCCGCACTCGAAAAATGCAGTTTATAATTAGGTTGAACGTTTCTGTCATAGCAGAAAAACTCTGACATTTCTGTTTTACTCGCTGTTCCACCTCTGATTGCATTAAATTTGAAAGCACGCGTTTATCATATTCCCAAACAATTTCTTTGATAAAGTATCTGAAGGTCCTTGTTTTACCTGGACTCTCTGATTTCGACTGAACTCTTCCAACGGACTGTAATTGTTAATTCGATTTCACTAACGACCGTCGATTAATGACAAAGTATTACATAAGCTATTATCTAGTTTCTACTAGGTTAGTAAGCCTATATATTAGGGTGTCTCTTAAAAATGAAAGTTAACATTTTTAATCTCTCACCCTTTCAAATTGTTAGGTTCATGGTAAAACAATTTTACAAAAACTTTGGTTGAAATCGGATAACATTTAGAGGTGGCCCTTTGACGTCAAAGTTTTAGCAATGTAGGCCATTGTTTATTACTATGCTCCATAGTTCAAATCATTAAGAGAGGGACAGATTGTCCTATTAATTTGCCAATTTCAATCTAAAGAAAGAGCGAAGCAGGCTACCACTTCATCATCATCATCATCATCATCATCATCATCATCATCATCATCATCATCGTCATCATCATCATCATCATCATCATCATCATCATCATCATCATCATCATCATCATCATCATCATCTAGTACAGCAGAAGAGAAGGAAGATTGCCATCCTTGTGCTTCCGGCGATGGCCCATCCCCAAAGAGAGAACGGTTAAACATGATGTCTAGCACTCGACAGAACCAGCGTCTCATCCAGAAGTGCCACCTTCATTGTCAGTGAAGTTGCATCTAGCCTTTGGCAGAACGTTACTGATTTGAATATTAGCAGGAGTACAATTCATACTCCATGACCTAACTTCATTCCACCAAGTCGAACAAGCTAAAATCAGAGTTCACTGTAACTGTACATTTGACAGTTGACAACACATTGGGATGGGAAGCTAATGGAAGATCTTCTAACTTCCACAGAGCATATCAATCGTCTTCCAATTCTTATATCAGGTGTTGCAGTGAAGCAGCTACTCGGTGTTCCGATACTTCGATCCGGAACTGTATACCGAGGCTCAAGCCACTGACATCATCGTGTCTTTGGAGGAATGGGGCATTATGGATCGTGTTGCGGGGTTGTGCTTTGACACAAATACTGTCCTGCCAAAGGCTGACAACGATGGTGGCATTTCTGGTGCTTGCACGATTATAGTGCAGAGGCTTGGAAGAGATTTGCTCTTCTTGGCATGTCACCATCATATGGCAGAGCCAGTGGTTTGGGCGACATTCGAAGGGACAAGTGGTGCATCTGCTGGCCCTGAAATTCTTCTATATAAGCGATGTTGGAGAGGCATGACGTTTTCATTTGCAGGTGCCAGGCACCATGCATTGTGCCAGATGGATGACCTTATACATGCGGTTAAAATCTGGCTCTTTCGTGACCAGTTCCAAATGACTGCTTCAGAGAAGAGAGGAATTCGTGATCGGGCAACTTTTGCAGTTATCATCCACCTCAAGACCTGGATTACTGCCCCAATCGGAGTTGAAGCACCTCTGAACGACTTCCGACTTTATGATTTAACTCCTAAAATACCCACATGAAGCCATTTTCAGCACAACAAGCAAAACGCTTGGACTTCATCTATGGTACTTTTCTGAGGAGCTGGTCGGACTGGCTCTTTTTGATTCGAGAGTGTCTGTGGAGATGAAGAGACCGATGTTAGCCACCATGGACTATCCAGCCCCGGATCACTCAGTGACATTCACCAAAGCGACCAAAAGTTAAATCTGCTGCATTATGGGCACCGGGGCCTGGAGTAGTTCTGCGCGATAAACACTCTTCTATAGTTGGCCTTCCTCAGACTTTCCTTGCCATGGATTCGTCTGAATTCGACGAAGAGGAAACATTCCGGGGGAAATTGCGCATCATCAGTGACAGGGTTAAGTGAGGCGTGGCCCTCATTAAGAAGTTGACTGCCAGGGAGGAGCAACTAGAATTCCTCCTTCACGTTGTCTCCGACCATCGACGTAAATTTCTGGACTGCAGCGAAAAGACTGTTATGGCAACATATTCCGGGAAATTAGTAATTAATTTTAACACACGTAATTATGTGGGGTATATATATACCATATATATATATATATAGACCCTATATATATATACAGGTAGATAGTAGATAATTTGCTAGATAAGTAATACAAATTATTAGTACTACAACTGGCGATTAATTATCATGTAGCATTATATACTTCCCATTGTACCAAGTATCATAAATTTTCTAAACTTCACCGCTCGAGGGCCACCTCTAAATATTATCTGATTTTAATTAAATTTTTTATAAAATTTTATTTCTTTGAACCTAACAACTTGGAGGGGTGAGAGCAAGATAAATAGAAAAACTAATTTTTTACTATATGCTAAGAGACACCCTACTATATATATATATATATATATATATATATATATATATATATATATAGCCTGTAAAGCTTGTGATATCATATCACGAATAAACCGAACAGCGTTATATCATGAACTCTATAAAAATGCAATTAAATATGCGTGATAGAAAGTCACATTCTACTGTGCCGTGCACTAACGATTGACTGCCTATGACGATAAAACTTCCACGCAGAGGAGCGTATTACGCTTCTTCTGACGTTAATACGTCTGTGTTTAAACGAAATAGACACTGTCCCCAAATGCAGGTCAAGTGCGTGGCCGGCTTTTATGACCATACAACCGAACACCAACTGCCTGCAAGTCCCAATTGAGTGCGCTATTCAATATTGCGTCTAGAAGAACATTAGCTTTTCACAAAAGTCATAAAGATCTTGTTGTCAGAGACTCCTGCTCCAATTCTGTAACTCAAAGAGTGGCCAGTATTTAGTTATTCGAACAATGCATTGAACAGGTTATTCACGTCTTCTGTAACCGATAACTACTTAGCTGTCAGAAAGTCACTTGTATTGGCAAAGAGAAACAACCAGCTTATGTGAGTAGACCTAACTACTAAAGGAGCAGACAGTCCACGCTTCACTTGTGCTGGAAAGTGACCCACATGCCTATATGCAGTGCAAAGATGTAGCAACGTATCATGAATGAAAATAGCAACAAAGAAACGCATACAGACCTTCAGGTTCACATAGGAAAACCATATAAAGGTTCTGACAAGTCGCTGCAGTGCACAAAGCACTCGCCGCTTACAGTTCAAGTGTCTGGTTTATCACTGGTAGCAAATCGCTTTATGAGAGCTCCTCTGAAGTGCTGCTCCGCTATCAGAGACAGTCACATCGACGGCAAATTACCAGCATTCAAGCATAGGCCTAAATAAAGGGCCTATGCTCTCGACGCCTACACAGACGACCAACAAGTGGGTGGGTGGCTATAAGCCTATTATATTGATTGACACTGCTGCAGTCCTATTTAAGACCCATCGCTCCACATGCACCTTGTCAGGCAGGCACCTTATAATATTTACCAGAAAAACCGCAGCCTGTCTGCATTTGTATAACAGACGACCTTTCATGAATGTGCACATTGCGCATGTATGCTACTTTCCATGTTTGCCTTACAATGACCAATACATAATTAATATTTTGCATATAGCTGCCTCATATCGAGCAGGGTTTTCTAACATTTTCTTCGTAATTCTTGCTCATCCATTTCTCTCATTTTATTATCTAACGACTTTAAGATCAAATCGGAAGAAGGTCACCTACGGGGTGGACCATGCACGTATATATATTCCAGTTAGATCGCTTTGACTCAGTAAACCACTCAGCAGGGTGGCGTACAAAGAGAAAAATAAGTAGCCGAGAACAGAGCCTTGGAGACTTTACTGGTTCAGTGGTGAGCTTACTCAGTCCGATATTGCTCCATTATTGAAGACAGACTGCGTGCGGGGAGTAAAACATGATTGGAACCAGTTTAAAGTCTGACCAGACGCACCAAACCAGTGCACAAGGCGATGGAGCAAGATAGTATGCCTCGTCGAAGGCAGCAGATATGTCAAGAAGAGCAAGTGTAGTTACGTTACCATTGTCACTGTGAACAGATAGAAGAGCGGCATCGGTATATTTGCTACATGCTGATTGATGAGTAAGGAATTTCAAGACCGATGGGTCTCGTGTCGACTTTTTGCAAATTCAGCTGCGAGAGCAAATGAATCAATAGTGGGTGGCGACATGTTGGTGACGAATAGCCATCTGATAATGGAATACCAAAGAATACCTCAGAGACATAGACTGTGAGAACATAAATCATATCTTTCACTGACTGCTTGTATTCAAGTACTAGACTTGATGTCTTTCCAAAAAGTCTATTCAGACCAAATCAGTATCGGATGTTAGCATAAATTATAAGGAAAAGGATGCTTGGATTTGATGGTCCGTGCTTTCCGAAGATTTTCTCTTCCGTCCAAACTTAAAAGCCTAAACTTATCCATTCCGCAGGTTCAAGGTAATCGGAAGAACAGTGGTTCCTAGACTGTGGTTCTCGGGCCAAAAGTTATCCACCAGCTTGTTTTATGTGGCCCGTCAAACCTTTCTTACTTACTGCCGACAAATTTCTGGCCATATTGTGTAAGACCTCTTTATTTATTCCTGATAGCTCCCGTGGTTTACCCTATAGGCCTATATCTGAATTTTAATTCACAGCCGAGCTTAAAGCTCGATACCCTTCACACCAAACAGTCTTCACTGGGAATTTTTTCGTAAATTAGTACGGGGACTCAGCCTATTAGAGAAAAATATCTATTTTATGCAACGACCTTTTATATATAGGCACTCCGACCTTAATATCCGACCATAGGCTTGTGTAATAGCGGAATCAGTTTGACGATTCTATCAATTTTACTCAGATAGTCATTAAATATTAATAAAAAAATATCCTCACTTATGAGCGTAGTAGGCCTATCAAATGAGGCGAAAAAGGAAAGCGTGAGAACAGTGCTAGTCGTGAATTCAATTCATAATGAAGAGAGAAATACATGTTTGTGCATGGACGGAATGATAAACCGGTTTGCTTAGTGTGCGGGTTCGGTGCGTCCGTTGTGAAAAAATACAATTTGGACGGACATTACACGAGTTCCCATTCAGACCTTAGTTTTCACACAATCAAGCTGGATTAGATCTAAGAAAGAATTTTATAGCAAAAACAAAGTTCAGCCAACAGTCATTTGTTATCAACATTAAAAAACTAGAAAAACCGCTTTTGTTGCATCATACCATCTCGGCTTTATACTTTTCGCTAAGAAGAAAAAATCATTAACTGATTATGCAGAAATAACTAAGCCCGCACTCAAACAACTTGAGGCTAAAATGCTAGGAGACAAACAATTAAGTGTAAATAAATTTCGATGAGATATGCCTGTCTAATAACACAATGACTAGACGAACCTATGAGCTTGTCGGTGATGCTATGAGTCAACAAGTAGCATGCCATGTAGGCTAGTGAACTGTGCATTCTTTTCTTTGGTAATGGACGAATTCAATTATATTTCTCAATCAAACTTTTTGGAACCATCAATCAAGTTATTTTACAGTAGTAGGTTTCATTTTATCAAGATGGTAACAAAGAAGGCCCTTAAAGGATGAAGAACTCGCAAAAACGGCGACACCTGATACTGCTCATATGGCAATTTTTATTTGAGCAATAAATCACAATTTTGAAGTAACTGAGGAACTTCTTGGATTTGAATCGATGCATGCGACAACCATAGGAAGCGGCGACCTCTTTCAACTCTAATCAAGGCGTGTGTTCAACAAAATAGCATAAAATGGAATAATTTTTAAAGCATCTGCATCGATCGTGCTTCAGCCTTGAAAGAGAAACACTCAGGGTGTTTGACACTGTTGGAAACGTTTCTTCATCGACCTTTGTTAAAATGACTGTGTTCTTCACCAGGAGGCACTATATGGAAAGGCCTTAAATCTTAAACATGTGATGGATGTAGGCTATAGTTGTGAGATGTGTAAACAAAATTCCAAGAGCTTTTACTTAATTATATCTATTCTATGGAAAACATTTTTGTAATAGATATAGGCCTACACGAGGCCCGCCCGAGTTATTCAATTGTTTGTTTTGGCCCTTGGTGCAAAATGTTTGTAAAACACTGAATTAGAAAACGTCTCCGATCGTTTTCTGATGTAGTGGTTCAATACATAGGCATGGGAGTAGTTAGGGGTGGTTTTACTGGTTCAAACCTCCCAAATAAGTTTCCTGAAAAATTGTTATGTGCTTTTACATGCGAAATACATAAATAATTTAACTTTTGCAAATATCTCCAATGAAAAACCCCCAAATCTTAAGACTAACTCCGAAATTTCTTACTGGTTACGCCCCTGTACACAGGTACAACTACAGCTAAAATTACATTGAATGTAGACACTATTTTATGATCAAGAATGTCAAGGACAACCAGAGAGTAAGGCGAACATATTCTTGCCAGAAATTACGCCCATGCTCACTGTAAAGCCAATAGTTATATATACAGTAATTAGTTGCGCATAAGCTTATATGAATTTATGTTCTTGCCAAAAAAACTTTGCCCATGCTCACTGTGGAGCCATTAGTTCCAGTAATTAGTCGCAAATGCGTAATTATGATTACGCGCGTAGAGAAAGATGGAATGTATGTTCAGTTACAGGTCAGAGGAATGAACACATCATTATGTAGACGCCCACTCTTTCGAAGACAAAGACAACACGGCCTCTCCAAGATAATTTGTCGTTTTGTCAGCAATTATCTCGTGTATACTGCAATTGATGACCGTTCAAAGCACATCTACCTTTTGCTGCCATATCCTGACAACGCCAATTTATATTCTTCCGTGTTTACCTTGCCCCTTATAATATTGGTACGCATGTATGCATATGAATATACACATATATCCATACACTGATGCATTTGTGTATGCATTATAATATGTACGTAGCCCTGTGTGTGTGCATGTGTACGTATTAGTGAGTGCATGCATGAATGCATAGATGTATGCAAGTAAGTAAGCATGTACGTAGGTATGCAAGAAACTAAGTAAAGAGTATGTGTTTATGCACGTATGTAGGTTATGTATGTATATAATGTAGCCTATGTATATATATATATTATATAAGTAAGTATAATATGTATGTATGTATGTATATATGTAAGTATGTATGTATGTATATGTGTGTGTATATGTATGTATGTATGTATATATGTAGCTATGTATGTAGGTGTGTATGTATGTATGTATGTATACAGCATATATGCATTTTTTATTTGTCATTGCAATTAGAAATTTTTGTAGCGCCGCTACAAAGAAGGCAGTCAATGTTTAAGCAACTTATTTACACCCTATTTATGTTTATTCGGTTGCTTGATTATAGTTTTCCGCAAATTTGACTTGTATAAAGACGTTTAATAGCGGTAACTGTTGCTCTGTATTTTTGTAGATTTTTACTTTTGGAAACACTGGCTTTCAATTACATACTATTATTTGTAACTATGCAGGCCTACTTCACAAGAACGGCATTAGTTGTTAGGAGTATTGATTTTTAGACGAACACTCTGGCTATCATATTATGAATCAATAGAAAGGACGTATTTACCTAGCCTATAATACATATCATGTGCCTATAATGCATAATCATGTGCCATATAATATAATGGCACATGTATATGACACATGATATGTATTATAGGGAATATAGGCTATGCAAATGCGTCCTTTGTATTGATTCATATCCATAGCTAGAGTGTTAGACAAGTCTCTTTGAAATACGGACGCGTTAAATTAAAATTATTCTATACAGTACAATAATGAAGCATTTAAATTTATGCGACTTACAGTTTGCGTACCAATATTATAGTTTAGCATTGTATTTAAAAATTTATAAAGCGCCTCTCACCGTGCACATAATTTATTATTGGTCCATATTATGCGACTTTTAGTTTGGTCCATGATATGGTCCATGACTTATAGTTTGGTCCCAAACAGTGGCGTAAATCATGGGGGGGGGGGGGGGGGGGGGGGGGGACTGTCCCACCCAAAGTTTGGACTGGAGCCTATATGTCCCCCAAAAACAATTCAATATCCGGCTCCCGAAAAAATCTCTCCCCCCAAAGTTATGTACAGATTTTCGCCTCTGGGACCAAACTATAAGTTGCATAAATTAAATGCTTCATTACTGTATAGAGTAATTTTAATTCAATGTCTCCTTATTTCATAAAGAGCTGTCGTCATGAGTTCACTTCCGTCCTTCTCCATGCATATTATGCTAATATATACGCATATATACATATTATATATATGTGTATGTGCATGTGTGTGTATGTGTGTGTATATACTTGTTATATTCTGTGTCCTGTTTGCCCCGTGTATGTTTGCCTTTTCCATCGGCGATTGTTTGCAGTGTTGTTCAGCCTCAAGCGCTAATATCGCCGCAGCACCAGATAACACGATGGACTACCATAAATATGTTCAGGAACTGCAGCCTGGCAAAGCGTTTGCATTCAGCATAATTAGCAATTCATCTAATCATTTCTCTCATGTGCCAAATGCGACTGTTGGCTATCGTGATGCGTCATTTGCTTGTGGCTATATTGTGCGTCATCTATCTCCTATTTCTTTATATTCCCAGAATTGTATGGCGATTGAAAGCCGATGAAAGATTTAAGTAAAGGCACATGTAATCGAAATTATTCGTGATTTTTTTAAACTAAGAATGGTTGTGCAATGTGCATTGAACAACGACTCATTCTTCCACCTGATCTTAAGTAGGTCTAATTAAGTAGGCCTAAGTAAGTATATTCTTTTGTACCAGCTGCCAGATCGCAACCTGGTGTAGCAATAAATGCCAATAAGCGTCAATAAGAATAAAGAATTCTAACCATGAACGTTGTTAGACTACAATTTCGGAATAAACGGATCTCACATCTCAACGATTTCGTTTTAATTCATGTAGAGCATTTGGTGCATTGGATTCGCTCTTTGGTGTCTCCTCGCAACATCAAGTAAATGTCTAGACTGGACAGGATATTAAGCGAACAATGCGAATGACAGATAGCTTACACATAGAAACGAATAGACCATAAAGGAAATTCGTAAGAAATGCGGTTGCATCGGCCGCAGATCTCTGTAAATGTAATAGGACAGTATACGCACTGTCTACGAATTTGCTATTATCACATGCGTTTTCAGAGAAGCCAAGCAATGAGATTGCCAACATTATTGGCAGACTACACCAAGTATAAAGGAATCCCCAGCGTCAATCTCGGCTAGGCTGTCTATTCCAAGACGCCTACCAAAACCAATCAATCAGACATAAACAGCATATATATAAATATAATTTTGTTTATTGAAAGATAGTAAGTTGGCAGACCGCAAGTTATTACATTGAAAACAAAAAGGAAAAAGATTCCCTTGGGATTTTACTGTCGATAATCGTCAGATACCGGGGTAACAATAAGGTAATAGGGGGCGTGGGGCAAGTTGGTTGCGGGGGCAAGATGGTTTTTATGCTATAAAATTATAATGCGTGGCAGGGAAACAGTCTAACAGGAAGTTTATCGATGAGCAAGCCATGCCTGTTCTTTTGTTTAATAGCGGCAACGTGCTACGGTGCTTTCTTTCCCGTTTATCGCTTTAAAATAAGTTTCTCTATTTACCTCTAAAAATATTTCACTGTTATAAAATATTGCATATCTTAATCAACATGAATGCAAAAAATTGACAAATGGGTTGTTTCGTTAAGCATTTATTGTGAGTTGTTACTGATATTACTTTTTTCTCCAAGTCACGCTGTACAAATCATAGTCACAAGATTTTGTAGTGTGGACCTGTTGGGGCAAGATGGCGGGGGCAAGATGGCGGATGAAACCAACTTGCCCCACCGGTCAACCAACTTGCCCCACAATTAGAACAATTATTGTTGTGCCTAGTTTTTTTTACATTAAACTGGTGTTTATTGCTGTTTATTCTACGCTGGATCATGAACTGGACAAAACTTGGTCATCGGCTGGTTTAATCGCAATCATCAGTGAAGCTAAAGCGGTCAGCAAGCGTCTAAGTTAAGCTAATCAGGCTTACAATATTCAACGCTTCGTCGCTATCTCAAGCGAACAAAATGATCAATTCCCATTTCATAGTGGACGATTTCGACAAGTGTTCCCAGATGTTCTTGAAGAACTGTGTGAATACGCAATCGAAATGAGTGCAAGGGAATTTGGCATGACCCGGCGACAAATTTGCGCCTTTACCTATGAATTGGTCATTGCATTTTAAACATTGACTTTTTAATTAAATAAATTTTAATTTTTGTGTGTGACATCTTTATTAAGACTAAATGTTTTTAAATTGAATCAAATTTGATCAACCATAATGCATTCATTTTCCATTATTAAAGATAAGATTTATGTGTATTTCTATATTGCCACCAATGCCCACCATCTTGCCCCAAGCAGGCAACCAACTTGCCCCAGCAAAGGGGCAAGTTGGTTGACTTTTAGAAAATTTTTGAGATCATTTTTTGCAAACTTACAAAATATTAGGATGCCTGCTTTTGTGCTAGAATGTAGCTGTTATTGATAGATACGTTGTGGAGAAAAACCAATTGTGTTGGCATCATCGTAGACGATCATTTGTAAAAAAACTGATTTATCTGCCAACTTGCCCCCACGTCCCCTATATGAACGCGTGGTTTGTAGCCATGGAGGTGTTAGCTCTCCTGTTGAACGCATATAGGCCCTACATGTAGCACGCAGTAAAAAATGACGCATCTATTACGTTAGATATATGCTTTAATTAAAAGGACCAGTTGTAATGCAATTGTAAGAATGACCAGCTACAGAACACCGTAAACGGCAAGCTACTTCTAGCCTCTGTTCATAACCATATAAAAAGATGATTCAAGCATTACTGAGATAATATTATATGAAGCAGTCATTGCAAGTATCACCACTCTAACAGCATACGATTGCTTAAAAGAAATCGTAGGACTGTTAGTAAGTCTGAAATACAATAGATGACTTAGTGACACAAGAGTCCGAAACTATTCTCCATGAAACTGCTGTTTATTCGTTCTATAGCTGAACTGATATGTTTCATTCGCAATCGTCTTGTGTGTCTTTATTGGAAATTTCAGATGAAATTTCCAATAAAGCATTAGTGGTTCTGAACGGGTGTTTGATTTTCATATGAATATGTTTGTTAGAACAGCCCAATCATTCATGCTTTACACTGCAGAGCTCTTAATTATTAGGCTGTTTCGATAGACACTCATCGGGTGCGCTGTAGTGTTAGCCCGTGAGTATATAGACCATTTATATGACGGAGGCTTATCTGTGTTGGCAATATGGCGTAATGCATTGTGAGCCACTTCATGCCATTAAGCCGGTTTTAGGAAGATGGCCTTTGCTGACCTAGCTGAGCTATATGCACACGAACAACGTACTCGCTATTCATGTGAACTCACTGTTCGTGCGACGAACTACTGCTACACGGATGGTCACTGTTGATCGTGTTTGCATTATGTAGTCTTCTTGTGGGCGATGAGACGATCGCAGAGAACAGAGAATAGACAGAAAGTGTATGGAAAATAAGATGTTTGATTGGCATACAGAATCAGTGGCGGTGCCAGGATTTCAGGTTTGGGGGGGCTAAAGCTCCAAGCCCTTCCCTTTCTAACCTCCCCTGGCATTGGCAGTGATTTCCCACTTTTTCTGGGGGTGGGGGTGAGCCGCAATTAGGGGGCCAGAGCCCCTCTTTTCCCTCTGGCGCCGCCATGCACTGTACAGAATAGTGCCAGTAGAATGGCGTACTACGATGCTGAAATTTGAATTACAATGCCATATCTGTGTTAATTGACCTTTTATTTAAAACATACAATTTCAATGGATACAAAGTCATATGCAGATACTTCTTACATCCTGTAACTCAAGTCAACTTCTGTTTCCCCCACAAAAGCTGCATTGTTCTTAACGAGCACACCTTTCGTATAAGACAGAGTAATTTGTATTCGTATCTCTTATGGGCATAGGCGGATCCCGTCCGCGATAAACATCTGAACAGGTCATAGCTGCAGGCAAGAATTTCGAACAAACATCTTTCTCAGAAGATACAATTAATTAAAGAGATGCATGCTGCTTCGTTCTGCACCTGGAGTTCTATTACGTTCTAGCCACACAGTCTGAAAAACAAGTAATTATTCGACTGTCACTAGGAGGCTATTATGACACAAGCCAACTACATATATAATTATATATATTGTATTGTATTGTATTTGAACACTTGTTATAGCGCCTCTACCAGATTTCCTATTCAGAGGCGCTCCCGACTACTGCTGTAGTCGGAGTTTCACGCCGAAGCGCATGAGCAATTGCGAGTGAAGGACTTGTCCAGGGTCCCTACGCGACGGCTTTGAGGTGGATTCGAACCCGCAACCCTCCAGCTGCAAGGCACCGAACATACCCCCAAACCACCGCGCCCCAGTATATTGTGTTGTGTTGTGTGTTGTATTGTACTCCACGTTTATAATGCGACCGAGCCACCCGCAGTAAAGATCCGAGAAATTAATCTCTGATAAACCGACCCGACCGGGAAGCGAACCCGGGGCGCCGGCGAGCGGGCACCAACCCACTCGGCCACTCAGGATCCTCATATATAAATGATATATATATTTATAATATATATATATATATATAATATATATAGGCGAGGGCTGAACTGTATAGGTAATCATGTCCACATATAGTTGTAAAACTCTAACTCCTATTCATTCATGCACAAGGATGGCGTGCAGTCTACACTAAATTGGCTAAAAATTACTAGCGGCATTAAATATGTACGAGATTTGTCAGTTAACAACTTACATGCATGCTGTCATTCTGAGGCCTAAGTTTAAACACATAGGTCCTATATTTAGCGTCCAGTATGTACAGATTTCGATAAGGTCTGCATAATGTCGATATCTTGTCGAAATCTGTGCGTATACTGAGTAGTAAATATATTTTTGAAGCTATATAATATATCACAGGCCTTGTAGGATCTATCGAAACAGGTGGCTGCGGGAAAACCTGAGATGAATCATATAGGCCTCCTGGCCTAGCCATATCAATGTAGCGCCTTCCTCGTCAGTGTTAGTCATCCGATTGCATCTCGTATCGATTTATAAGCGATGTATCGTAGTGACATGATGTGCGATCTGCGTCTGGTCCGACGACCACATGATGCAGCTGTGATAGCCGCCGCACTTAATTTTGTCTTAACACGTTGACCGCTATAGGGTTAGAGTTCGTCTCAAAGCGGAATCTGATCATTCTTTCGCGATCAGACTGATAGGTCCCTACTGCTACCTAGTTGGCATTCAGGAGTTATTCAAATACGTGCATGTGATGTGAATGTTTAGCTGTCTGACATCTTTTCCTGCTTGACGTTCCGTGTCGTTGAAGAAATCCATACCTACTCAGGGATGACAGATCAACGGTCGAGACACACGCCGACTGACTAGCCAGTACCGTAGCCACCCACAGAGGGTCGCGTTGGACCGCCGTGTTATCGTGTATCGTGGCCATTATCGCCCTTTCGTCGTTAACACATGCATGTGTGCATACATGGAGGTGTGCTTGCTTCCAGGAACTCTCAACACCTTATCATCAACCCTTCTGCAAGTGACCTGATAATGGCTTTGGTTTTGACCTGATTGCGGCTTGACTTTTCGTGCGCCATCGGTTGATGCTTTCAGATATGGATACATACAGACATACATTATACATGCATACATCTATGCGCGAAAACATGCATATATGTAGGCCTACATGAAGATGTGTCGCCAACCTGGCGTGCTGCACCCGTGTTGGTTTTAGGACTAAGTGTGGTCCGAAAAGGCCACTGTGTCTGTGTCGCCCCTACAAGAACATTCAATAGGCCTACATCTGGCCATCGGTCTTTCTATTGAAAGCTTCAATAGAAATTATAGACTTACATGGACCTGTTCATGTCACCTGTCTAAGCTAAACTACTACTAATACATTTGCGGTGCATTTGGTTGTATTATAACCTACCTTGCGCTTTATAGATCTTTATAACAATACAAGCGTCAGAGAGTTCATTTAGGCGTGTAAGGTAATTATAGAACCCAGATATATTACTAGACATTGAGTCGTCTAGAAGTTAGGAGACTGAAATAGAATGAGATGTACTGACATTCTCCAAGTTAAGACAGAATATAATTCCCGGGTAACAGATGAACCCAGATTGTTAGATTCCTGATTCGACTGGAAAGGTCACCTATCCACGTTGGAAAAAGTTTTCCATCGGTTAAGTAGGCAAGGTTTGACTGAGGCGGTGAGACCACGTCTTTGGTAGGGTTCTTACGACGTCAAACTTTGGATTCAAGGCTGGTCGAACAAATCAAGAGATAGACTACCTTTACCAAGCGCTTCCGATTGGCTTAGGAAAACGAAGTCAGCAGATAGAGTAAAAAAGGCAGTTGGTGATTAGTTCAGTAACGTTTCAGTAAAGAGCGCCAGCAACTTAGACTGGGCATTCCGTATTAGACTGTCACGTCTATATATCGTTCAACAGACACTAGGCGTAATTCTTGAGAAGCGTATAATAATTAGTTCTTTTAGTTGTTGCAATCATCGTAGCTATCTCATCATCGTTAGTGTAGCTTGAACAATCGTGTGCGATTAAGGGGCCGTCCATAAATGACGTCACGCTATTTTGGCCGATTTTTGACCCCCCCTCCCCCTCGTCACACTTCGTCACAAAAAGTCACACCCCTGACAAATGACGTCACAAAGCTCTGACCCCCCTAAAACGAAACTTCCACATGATAATAAAACATGTTTCAATGCCCAATTATTGTCATTGTAATAAGTATTTAAAAATCTTATGGTGACAAATATTTTAATAATTAGAAAATTCTTAATAATGGTGCCCGTATACATAAAAATAATCAAAAATTATGAAAATTTTAATACTCAAAATTAGAGCTGTTATTTTAAGATTAAATTGTTGTTAATTATTAAATTTAATTACACAGACGTGATGTGACGTCACACTTGGCTGACCCCCTCCCCACGTCACACATCGTCACAAATTTCCGACCCCCTCCCCCCTAGGTGCGTGACGTCATTTATGGACGGCCCCTAAGCTGTGTACTCGTCAAGAGACATTCGCCGAGAATGCAATACAGAAATTCATTCAAAAGAATCTGACTCTATAGATAGGCAAAGCATAACCTGTCTGATAGACACTGGAGAACCTGTCATCGACTTGGTGATACATGCATATAAGCCTATATACATGAATATACACATATTCATACATACATACATAGACACATTCAGGCATAAACTGTATACTGTATACATACGTTAACACATGCGTATGCACACGTAGCATTTGCAAAACAAGGTTAATCGCCACTTATGTATTCTTGTCGACAAGAAGTCAATTCTGTTTGATACATTAAAATCTTATCACATGACAAGTTTATTAATTATTACTCCAGTTGTCCTCCGATTTAATTATAGTAATTAAAGATTCTTTGTCATTTACTTGGTTACGTATCATTGTCCAGATCTCTTGCATATATCCGTTTCTAACTTTTATCACATCCAGCGTAGTTGCACTCAAAGTTAGAATGTGTAACACGCGATAGCGTAGAATACACTGATTCATTCGAATCAAAACCCAGCAGTAAGTTGCGCATAAAACCATTATGAGACTCTCGAAACCGTGTCTCGAAATTACCGTCAACTTCGGAGAATTTTTCTGCATAGCCTACAGTCTTGAACAGTTATATATATCGGCTGTTAGGAGCCTCGTAGAAGCGCTGATAACCTCAAAAGCTCTCTACCTCTGGATGCGTGTACGACCTGGACCATAACTGTCCTTACTAGATTAAGTCCTGGACCCAGACTGCATACAACTGACTGAATGGCAGTTTCTCTCTCTCTCTCTCTTTACACTGTCTGCTGCCGTGAATAATGAATGAATGACTAATACGACATCTCTGTGCCAAGCATCAATACAGAAGCACAGGATGCCATGGTATATATTTGATTGACTAGGTAAACTTCTAGAGTGAACCCTCTTCATTTAGGCATGTATTCACACACACACATAGGCTACACACAAACACACACACACCGTTACAATATGTAGTGTCTAATTTTTAAGTGGCCGTTCTACTATACGTACACCCGAACTAGGCCATTCTGTAGGCCTATAACTAAGACAATAATAATAATCGTCAATGCCATCACTTTTATCATTATGTAAGTCGATAATAGGCATATTATTTTTAAAGGCATGTTCATAATTACATACCTATTTCACCGCAGCATAGGCCTAAACGTTCATTTGCACACGTAGAATAATTATAATATTACGCGTTTGCTATGCACTACAAAGTATAGGCTATACATAACGTACGTAAGGCCTTCCTTTAGCCTAAAAGACTATAAACATAAAACCGCACCACAGAACATGCTAAACAAATACTGCAGACATGGTTTTCTCGGATTCGGCGTATGAGGACAGGGGATCAGTAAGCTCCTTTTGTAGTCATGTATCTTTCAGCAATTCAATGGGGCCTACATATCTCGCAATAATAGGCCCTATTGTGTCTTCTAAACTTTTATCTGTAATCAGATTACCGACTGTGACTGCAGAAACACGTCGTCTAAGAAATTTTCAACGACGACAGTTACTGGCTTGTTCAGTTTACCTTATTCTGAACGTACGGTAATTTGCTTGTTATTTCAACTGCATTTGTGTGACTGTCTGGTCTGATATTTTATTAATTATAATCACAAATCGTCATACATAAATTTGCGGAATGCGTGGATTGGGTGTCATGCCACTTTGTTTTTGGCGCCTTTTGCTCTTTCACGTAGTCTTCAATCCTCTGGAGACTAGTATAGTAGCCTATGCTTCTGACTGACGTCACAAATTCAAACTCGAAAACCTAAAGAGTTAGGAATTTCTTGGTTACAGTTAAAGCCGATACCCGGTACTTCAAGACATGATCATATATATAACACCTAAGTTTAACTCATTTCATCGGTAGTCCTTTGAATGGAGAGTCAATGTCAAAATACAAATGCATCCACACTTTATGCCTAAACTGGATCCCTATACCTCAGATTCATCCATTCATTCAATTATAATCCCCAGACTGCTTTATTCTGGTTCCCCTAACTCTTAAACCTGTTCTCAGTCAAAGGGAGCTTTCAGTTGCTGGTTCAATTTTCTGAACTCTTCGTTCAATTCGCGTCTTTCCAATATCGACTCAATTCCTACCTCTTTCAACAGACCTAAGTAAGTAATTGAAGGGTTCAGAGCAATAACCAGTTATGTCGACATACCACTTCTTTGCTAAAAAGTATGCCAGCATGCTTGGAATATAGTAGTCTATTTACCCTGCAAATTTCGTCCAGATTCGAATATTTTTGATAGTCATTTTTGAAAAACAAATATGTCAACATAACATGGAATTGTGCATCCGGCAGTATTCTACCATTACTCCAGTGCAATATCCAGGTATGATAACAAAATTGTCGTTTTCTTGTAATCTTTGTATTAAAACCGGCGCAACAGACAGGTTATTTGACATACCCGGTTATTATCACTTACTTGCTCTAAATTGGGCTATATATCCGTGCTATAAAGAAAATAATGTATGTACTGTTACCTTCTTCTTGCACGATTTCCGTACTGTGTAATAGTGTGACTGTTTGGTGCAAGAATAAGGTATGTCGACTAACACCAAATGGTACGCAGCTGCTAGAAAACAAACTTTGTCTACATACCCTGTTACTGCACCCGTAATTATACTGATGGTAAGGTGTTGGTGTTGACAATAACCGGGTATGAAGCAAATTGTCGTGTAAAAACAATAATGTTATCTATTGCATTGCATCATGCAAAGTTTTCGTTAAAGACAATAATACTTACACGGTGCTTCAAACAGCTTGTCGATATGTGGTCTAATAGCTAAGATACAACAGTTTGAAGTATCAGATCTTTGAAGCCATTTTCCCAAAACTCATAATTTCAGACATACCTGGTTATTGCTCTGAACCCTTCAATTATATTCTTTATAGAAGAGGTTGCAGAAGATTCGCACTCTGGTGTACAAACATCAAGTAATACAAAATACGAAATCATTATGAATACATTCTCCCAATCAAATGTTTCCTCCTGTTTGTGTCTAGTGGATTGAGCACTCTATCGTGAGGCCGAGGACGGAGGCCATAGGTTTTTGGTTTCTTAGGTGGGAGTAATTGATGAAGTCCATATCCAGGGTTGCTTAAAAACCCAGTAAAAAAGGCTGACATCGGCCTGTCTGCAAAGTTGGTCAAAAGTACACTGTAAAAAGAAACCGTTTTTAAAGGGAGATTCTACGTTTTTAAACGGTGATTCTACGTATTTATACGATATTTCTACGCAAAATAACGAGAAATCGTCGTAAATTCATTGACGATCAAATTACCGTTATTCTACGGCTTATTCGCCCCATTTCTGGACAGTTTGCGCACGGAGTAGTTTTGTATTAGTGTATCGAAAATGTAGTTCTCATACAGATCTTGTAATAGCCGCCTATAAAATTACAAAATAATTATAACAAGTGAGTAAACATTTTGTTTTATAATTTTATTTTGTTCACAAGTGAAAGTATAAATGGAAAATTGCTATTGGGAGCTCATAGGCTAACCGCCGTATTACTTAGAGAGGAATGCGCATTAATACCTCGATAGCGCAAGAGCCCTTAACAAAGGGTCGTCACAACACAAAGGCCTAATAAAAGTAGTACCACACAAAGCACCAAAGCTGCCAACACTTAAGCTGACAGAAAACAAGACAAAGAATTTTTATGCTTATTTTCAAACAGCCAAATACCACTGAGACAAATTTAGCGAATTCAATTAATAACGTTTATTTAACGACGCCGTCATATCGACGATGATTGGTGACTATTAGACTAAGGGTTTTTATAGCGGTTTTAATATCCACTAATACATGCGTGTACTTTAGCTCATCTGGTTGAGTTGTTACCCAATGAACCAGAAGTCGGTGGTTCAAAACTCATGTCCAATCACTTTTTATTTTTTTATTATAAATCAAATTATAGCAAGCGCTTATAAAGATTAAGTACTTTATTTATTGTTTTCTTTCCAGACGTAGGCTACTTTTAACTTAGGCCATTGAACTTTGTCTACAACTGAAATTATACGTGGAGCGATAGCATATTTATAATTGTATGAACAGCCGCATTGCTTAATAGGGTCTACATCAAACGAGCAAGAGCCCATAAGACAAATTTTGCATCAGCATAATTATGACAATCGGACATACAATGAGGGCTAAACAGTGGGGCATTTAAGCAGATACAGTTAAATACAGGTCTCTAAAATGACTCTAGTGAGGTTTTAGTATGAGTTTTAATGTCCTCTTGTAGCAATTGACGTTTAGCTCATCCGGTAACGGCGTTGGGTAAATTTTTAAACTTAGAGGTCGCATGTTGTAACCCCGATATAAACTAATTAGTTTTTTTCTAATTTATTTTTTAAATGGACACTCTTGTAAAAACTTATTTACAGTAATTATTTGATGGCTTTCTTTACAGAGGAACTTTTAATTTATTAAGTACTTCTACAGTATATTTTAACGTTTCGTGGTTGTCAGTGCTAATAGAAAAAGGGACAGGGCCTACGTTCTATCTCAAAACCTCACCTCTTGCCATATCTCTACAGGTCTTTCACTCAACACTGCTGTTTCTGTCTGACCTTTTAGATCTTGACCTGGAGCCACGTTTCACCATACCTGCCTATCGATATTGTTTTGATATAGCGTCTGTTATTAATTATAATCATAATCTCGAGATTATTTTCTGCGTGCTTCTGAAGCACGGCTATTGCAGAGGGCAGCAGGGTTCGAAAAACCTGGCATTTAAAAAGGGTGTTTAGATATTATAGTGGACATATGAATAACCCCATTGCAATGAAGTGGTACAGACGGTTTTAATCGCATCGTTCTAAAATGATCTTTAGCGTCCTTCCTTACTTATTTCACATCAAAAGTAACTGTATGCCTGATAATTTCAGAACACCGACCTGAGTAATATTCCTTAAGTAGGCCTATCCTGCCGCGCAATAATTATAATATTCGCCAAAATTAAAATTAATTTATTTATATAAGCCAGATAAAAGGAAGTAGGCTAAATATGTTTTGCAACAAAACCTAACGTTATTTGTTGGAGACCAAAGACTAGTAGAACTAAATTAATTATGTCAATTTAAATTCTGTCACTACTGCTAACTATGAATTAATATTCGTAATTTTATGGCTAGCGTTTTACCCATTCTTCAAATGAAAATTAGTTATTGGAAACTGAATAGATATGCTATGCAACATTTTAAGTTTAAATAAGTAAAGGCCAATTGTTGCAACTATTCATTTATTTAACCTTTTTAGTTACGGTAGTTACCAAGTGCTTGGGAGGTATTGCGCTATAAGATCTAAATTACTCTCAACGGTTAGCGCCAGGCTGCCTACTAATAGCCTCACGCGTTGTATGCAGTGTAATGAGCTGAGAGATGCATGCTGGGATATCCTGGCGGATAAACAAACTAGTCTACGAGTGTCGGTGTTGCTAATATCACGACCGTACATTTTAAGATAATTCTCTCTTTTACAATCGTAATTATGCCTGATTTTTGTGCAGCCATGAACTGTTCCAATCCAGGAGTTCAGATGCCGATAATAAAGTTTCGTTTTTCCGTTTTCCTAAAGATCAGGAGAGGTTTGTAAATACTTTAACTAATACGTACCTCTGTTATCCATGCTGCAGCATGTTAGTCAAAACCGGCGAACATTAATTTTAGTATCGGGGTGCGTAAGTTTACGGGCGTTTGACGGTATTTTTTGGCATGCTAGGCGGAAGATGCCATGTTTTCTAATGACGACACTAACCCTAACCCTGACCATAACCGACCCTCACGACGCCTAACCTTGCCCTAACCGACTCTCAGGTCAACCCGAATCCCGAAAACGCTGAAAATACACAGAAGCCCGATTTCCCGAAAACAGTTTTCTACAAAGCGGCCCAACTCCAGAAAGCTATTCAGAGTTAAATTGTAAGCATGCCATAGACCTAGCGTGGTCTTGATGTATACTGCCTATTCACATGTTTATTTTTTATTATATTCATTCGGGTAGGACTTAGAAAATCAATTCAATCAATCAATCCGGCGTTGTTTCCATAGAATAGTTTACAAGGGATCCAGAGGATCATATGTTTAGAAATTAAAACAGACAGATCAAGATTATCTTATTAACTTAATTGATGGAAACAATCGGGCACCCAGAAGGGACTAAAGTCCCGCTAAGTTAGGGATACCCGTGTCATGTTAGCAGAGGGATGACAGATGAGTTAGTCTACACAAATAGGATTTCAGAAAAAATGAGAATAACTGGCTTAACTAACAACTCTTAACTACGAATTAGAAAATCAATTTCGAGGATCCGGCGTGGTCTGAACTATTGTCGTTTTCAGGGATTCGGCCCACACCCCGACTTTCACGACACCTCCTAACTTACACTGAGGACGCGAAAAAACTTACGCACCCCGATTCTAAATGTTTACCAAACTTTAAAATCTGTCTTTTGATGTGCAAAGTAATGTCAGGTTCTGCTTAGGGCTGCCAACTTTTTATTTTGCCAATCCGCTACGCCCTCATAGGCACTCTATATCAACGTTTCCCAAACTTTACAGTGTCACGGACCGGCAGGAATTTTCCCACTGCAGGAAGACCGGTGCCAAATTTATTAACTATTTCTCATATCGATTACTAGATTCCTCCAATGTGTATTGAAATTGATTTAAATGCATGTTAAGCCAATACTGTGACTCTATTGCCCTTTAAATGCTAACCTCTAAGTGTTTTTGCCACTTTCAAAAATATAGGCTACCATGTAGTGGTAGCCTACATCATGGCTCTGCCACTAGACAGCGTCGAGCTTTCTCGATTGTAGGTCCTTCTCTTTGGAATAGCCTCCCCTCTGGCCTTCGTTCTGTCCCGCGACACCTATCTGAATCTTTTTATAAACTACTAAAGACTTTAAACACACCTTTTTGCTAAATACTTTGACTAGTCACTAACGTTGTAACACTCCATTTGAGTACTACTTTGTTTTAGTAAGGACGTTACAAATACAAGTTGTATTGTATTAATGTTTACTTAGCTTGTGCTTAGGTCTATGTGGTTTTTGCTGTTTACGTTACAGATGCAAAAGATGGGTTGTGAATTGCCGAAGAAAAGATCTTGATGGCAAAAGTTCTACTGAACTGAATAAAAATTTTCGCCTCTGCAGTAACCACTTTGAAGAAACCATGTACTATGCCACAAACATTGGAGGCAAGAGGCTTATTTTGGCAGCTGTCCCAACTATACGAGTGACAGTAAATTGCTTCAACCCACTTCACTAGTTCAGTCACTAGTGCATGAAATGGAAGTAATATTTCAGCAAAATATCAAGAACTGCTTAGAAGGAGTGGCAGGGATTGCACAAATGATAATGAACACAATCAACAACCAATGCAACTTTTCATTCCTTTTCTCACTTCATGCAGAACATGCACTTCACTTACAGGATAGTCTGGTCAGAAACTTTGTGATCACAAGAATATATTATTATGTGAAATTCTACAACAGGGAGCTGTCTCCGAGAAATAAGAAAAACGAGAAAAAGATGGCACGTGTCATTCACAAGTAGTGTTGTTACCAGACTACGGTATGTCTTATATGCCACCAAAACAGAACTCATCTAATTCGACTGTCGAAGCCGACTGGACGATGATAAACAAATAAACACTCTTAATCTCGTGTCAAACTGCGCTATTCTACCAACTGAATTCGACAGGTGAAAGTGAAACACTGCCCCGATGAAACTTGCCTTCGTATCCTCACCCAAACTCTCGTCATCTCTCACCTCGACTACTACAACTCTGTCTTATCTGGCCTTCTTCATCGACAATGCAACCCCTATCCACAGGTTTACACACCGCCGCTTGCCTAATAAAAGATCTTGTTCTGTTTTCAACACTAGAGGACAACGATCATCAAAGTGAGGGGATTTCACCGTACTTCGCACAAACTGGAAGTGTTTGGAAACCGTGCTTTCTCTGTCTCAGGACCCTTAGAATGGAACAGTCTTCCAAATTCAGTTCGACAGCGCACATATGTTGCTCAGTTTAAAACAAAATTAAAAACTAATCTGTTCACCTTGCACTATGTAGCGAAACGCGCTCTCGTGCAAGACCTGCCTTGTTAAAGCACTATAAATTTTCATTTGTATTGTATTTAAATTTTAGTCATGGCATTGTTATTTAACTAATGCCAAACTTATAAGTTTAAAAGCAGATTAAAGGTCTTCTTTTGAAAATGCTTAAAACTTAAACTCATCGGACTTTCTTATCCTCTGGTTCTCTTTCATAAGAATATTCTGAGAAAAGGTTCGACAGAGATGCACCAAGCATTTGTACTTTTAAATTCACTCTCTAGCTTACTGTACAAAAGTTTGTTATTAAGTATTAATTATGGTTTGTGTTGTTAAATGCCACTCCACTGGTCTGATAGTAGTTGTGTAATTAGACAACCCTGTTAGCGGAATGGTTCATCCCTTTGGGTTTCCCTGTTGTCACCGTTTGTAGATAATATGTAAATTGTGTTCTTGTTTAACGATTGGTGAAAAATAAAGTATATTTTGATTACTTGATTTGATTCATTGATAATTTATCAATATCAGCAGAATAAATGTTACTCCTGTCAATTACACATTCTAGTTACACCACTTAAATTGAGTTCAACCGCTCTCAGCAGCGTATCACAGAATCAAGAGACAATTATATTCCCATATGATCTTCTAATCTCTTCTAATGGTGCCACTGTTTCAACCGAGCTGGAAAATGTGACAAATGGCTTTCTACGAGCTCCACAAGTCTTCTTTAGTCGGCTGGGCGACCGGGCTCCTGAGTAGCTTCTTGAAGGGGTGCTATATAAATGCTCTGAATGAATGAATGAATGAATGAATGAATGAATGAAAAGCATGCAACCTAAAACTAAACCATAAAAAGATGCAAAAGATGATTGTAAGAGGGATTGGGAGAAGAGGGTGTCAGCCTCAGCTGCCACCCTGGGAGTGACCAGAGTATGTAGCATGAAGGTACTGAAGGGTATGCTCTCTCAAACTCTAAGTTTTGAGATGCACATAGTCCAAATATGCTGCAGGGCTAGACAATCTTATGTATGCCCTGAGCAGTGAGCATACTTACCTCCCATGGTCTATCTGGCTCTGGGCTATGCAGCGTGGTGAGGGCGACCACGGTGGCCCGCCTGCTGTATACTACTCCGGCATGGTGGGACTCCAGACTGGAAAAGGGAATGCTGCAGTTTGTAACGAACAGACTGATCCGTCAGCGACAGGCCTACCTGTGACAGCCCAACCTTTGAACAACTAGGCCTATGCCTAAAAGCCGACACCTGCCTGTTTTCGACGGTCCTGGGAATCCCGGGCCATGAACTCCATTGGTTTCTCACTCCAAAAAGCCGATCACATGACCGTGTTCTACCGTTAGGTGATCATAGAATGAAAAAACTGTAGTTATAATGCTGTATTCGTAGCTGACCGTTGATTGTTTACTATATAGGATGTATGTACATCGGAATGCGGTTTGCAGCTGGCACAATAAAGAGCATACAAACTTACTTAATTACTTTAAAATTTTAATTTCTGCATTGTTATTTAACTAATTTTTATTTAGCTAATCGTCATTTAACTAATTTATCAATATTCAACAGGATAAATTTAGCTTCTTGCAATAATTACACGTTCTAAGTTTATCATTGTGCATCCGTGCGCTGCAGTCTTGTTGTCCTCCAGCATATCCCAGAATTCCCGGTCGCATGATTAACAGGCGCTAGGCTGACTGGTCATTCTTCCCCTATACCTATTCTTAGGTTAGCGCATGCATCGCGCATGGCCTTGACAGGACGGATGTGATTAATAATGGCGGAGATTGGATCAAGCGGTAACAAATTTCGAGAAACTTCTGATAAATCAACTTAATCGAGCAGGTAATTTTAATCGTAAATTCATGTAGCATATTGCCATATTTTGTGTAATGTAGAATTAACTTTGGAGCAGAAATTGCCTTTCATGTAAACTATTGCGTCTAACAGACTTAAAATCCTGCACGTGGTGGCGACAATAGAATGGAATCAGACTCTGATAATATTTGGTTTTTCGGCTAAATATGAAACAGCCTTTAAATTTTGTGTGCTTTGGAATATACTATTAGTGATATTCTGTGCTGCATTTCCAGGAAATCGTGTACATTTTGAACGGAGACTTTGTGGATCTGCTGTGTCATGTGCCATGTAGCCATCAAAGTCAGTGCTCTATAGCCATGTGACTGCAATTGTTGTTCGGTTTGTCGCTTACAACGTCTTCAACGTGGCACCTACCAGCAACAACTAATACTTTGGACTTCGTTCAACTGTAAGTAGAATTTCCAGTTTATTACAATGTCAACTTTAACTAAATATTTTTAAAATTGAGTAATATTATTATCAGTATTATTATTATTAAAATTGTTTTGGGGGTGCTCGATGGTGTAGTGGTTAGCGCCCTGGACGTTCAATTCAGCGGTTGAGGTGCAAATCCATGCCAGGCCAAACATTTGGGTCGAGATTTCTGGTCCGTATGCACCCCTATAATCAATTTCTGCTATATGGAGTACACTGACAATACACTGTTGGTGAGAAGATGAGATGGTGAGGTAAAAGACTGGTCATCCACCTTCATATGCTGAGAAAATGATGTTGCTAAACTTCATGCCAATGATGGCCTCAGGGCTAGCTTAATGGAGTGCGATGCTTCTTCTGTTGCTAAATATTACTTTATTATTTTTAGTATTAGTATAAGTATTATTACAAAGAGTTCCTGTTATCTTGCTACTAAACCAGACTAGTTTTTGTTTTGTTCTGATGCATGCAATATGATATGGTGCTAGAAATTGGTATAAGAAATTATTTCCTTCTGTCTGATGCATGCAATATGATATGGTGCTAGAAATTGGTATAAGAAATTATACGATACATGTAAAAATTGACTTAGCTTTTTCAGTTTGACAGTCAAGTATCTGTTATTAATCGTATGATTTATTATGAATGATGGACTCAATTAGCTTGAACTTTTCTCCCCTTCCAGTGCCAATTTTGTGATAGTTTGACGACCAGTTTGTGTACTACAGTTAATGTGATCTACTATGTATGTGAAATAAATAAATCACTAAATTATTATTAATTTTATTTTGCTCCAAAGTAAATAGGATCCCTCAGGGACTTCAACATTATTTATAAACACATATTTGTCTGGAACGAGCCCTATTCGTTAAGGTCCAAGATTGTAAATGTACCCCTAAAGGCCACAGTGTTGAAATGCTGAATCGTCAGTGAAAGGCGTTGAAATGTAAAGGTCATTTATTAGTATTCTTCTTTTTTTACCCGAGGTAGATATGATCCCTCAGGTGATCGAACCTTTACTCCCCATGTTACAATGCGAGACCCCTAATCCATCAATCAGTTATTATTATTATTATTACTTAATTTTATTAGTAGTTTTTTATAGTTGTTTGCTACTGATGAATTTTGTGTTTTTAATAATTCTTAATATTTGCAGTATACAGCGCTTTTGTGAGGTGCTTAAAATGCACAGAGTTATACAAATTTATTATTACATGTGCAATTACAAAATTATTACTTTTTACCATCTTATGATGTGTAGTACTATGTAATTTACATGAAACATGTTATGGACATGTGCATTTATTGGAAAAGCTTTATAGAAGTTCTGTGATTCGACTGAATGAAGCAATTTTCTTTGTAGGAGTTGATGCAGTTGTTCGGCCTCTTGAAAAGGGCGATGGCCTCTTGTTCTGCCAATTGACAATCAACAGCATCTACTGTTACATTTTGGACACACATCGTAAGTATCTCACCATATTATTATTAGTATTGACAGCATTTTTAACGTCATTGTTAAGATTATGCATTTATTAAGTGCCACTATCTAATAACCAAATGTTAATTCATGGCACTGAGCAATTGTTAGTGAAAGTCTTTCTAAAAGTCCCTACACAGTAACCATCTCAGGGAAGGCACGATCTCTACTCCCAAGTTACAATTCGAGCTTCCTAATCAATCGGCTACAATATATCTCCTTATTCTCTGGTTTTATGGAGCAGCATTGCAATAATTGAAATACTCATGCAATACTTATAAACTTTCAATGTTGTCTGAACTGAAATAATTAAATGTTGCTATTGATCTTTTATAATTTCGGTTTCTAGAAGAGTACTATTAAACATCACACTAGCCACACAATGACATATTTTATGGGCCCTATTGCAGATGATGTGTCGGGGTAACTGCAGAGTACGCCTATCCTTTATTATTAGTATGATAAGAATTATTTATTTTTATTCTTATAGCACCACTACATTATATGTGTAGCTGTACTATAGATAATAAGCTCACATAGAACACCACGTAGTGTCGAATCCAACGCTTAATTATTTTTAGTAACTTCTATCGGTTAAGTCATCAAATTGGTGCTGCACCAAAACCAAGCCTTAATAAGATCAGTGTCCAGAAGATCAGTCCACTACGACAGGGAGACAGCCTTTGGTTGAGATGGAAAACCCGTGAAATCTTTGCCTTGTTGATGGTTGAATATGGTTTTAGATGACATTTGCATATAGCTTTATATGACTATGGTGGTTAAATCTTATTTGTAGTGCCAGTGTTGGGAAACTATAGTTGTGATATTCTATGGTTAATTTTGAGTTTTATTTTTCTGTTTCAGTGCACTTGCCTATCCTGGAACCAGAATGAACACCTTAGAATTTGTTCAATGGTAAATAGAATTTCCTGTCTATTGCTATCTGAACTTTAACTTATGATTCTTTGCATTTAAGTTTCTCCTTACGCTCTGGTTTTATCTAGCAACTGTAATAATTCTGTGATAGATGTTGTTTAGACAGAAATATCTAATGTTGCCATTCATCTTTGATAATGCAATTGGGTTACAAAAGATTTTGATTAGGCATGACAATAGCTACAAAATGGCGTAATTCCATAGAGCATGGCTTGCATGTTTACTGCAGAATATTTATATCTTTATTATTACGACTAGTATTATGTGATTCTTATTCATATTGTGACATGATACTATGTGTAGATGTTAGCAACTAAACACATGTAGCATTAAAGTCATACGTGTAATTCTCATTGTATATAGTAACTTCTATCGTGCCTGTGTCAGCATGGCTAGTATGTTTACCGTAGATCATTTATCTTTATTAGTACGACCAGTATTATATGATTTTTATTCATATTGTGACATGTTACTATGTGTGTGGCTGTTAGCAACTAAACACATGTAGAACTCCATATAGCGTCAAAGTCATACGTGTAATTCTCATTGTATTTAGTAACTTCTATCGTGCCTGTGTCTAATGGACAAAACATAAACTGAAGGCGCTCCATATAGCGTCAAAGGCAAACATGTAATTGTCATTGTATTTAGTAACTTCTATCGTGCCTGTGTCTAATGGACAAGGCATAAACTGAAGGCATTCTAAAACCAAGCAGGTCAATATCAAGAGATAAGGTAAAAATCTAGAGATAAGGTCTTTTGCTATCTGAACTTTAACTTATGATTCTTTGCATTTAAGTTTCTCCTTATGCTTTGGTTTTATCTAGGAACTGTATAATAATTCTGTGATAGGTGTTGTTTAGACAGAAATATATAATGTTGCCATTCATCTTTGATAATGCAATTGGGTTACAGAAGATTTTGATTAGACATGACATTGCAGCTCTACAAAATGACAACATTTCAGAGGCCCATAGAGCATGGCTTGTATGTTTACTGCAGAATATTTATATCTTTATTATTACGACTAGTATTATGTGATTCTTATTCATATTGTGACATGATACTAAGTAGTTGTTCGCAACTAAACACATATAGCGTCAAAGTCATACGTGCCATACTCATTGTATTTAGTACTGCTATCGTGCCTGTGTCTAATGGACAAGACATAAACTGAAGGCGCTCTAAAAGCAAGCAGGTCATTATCTAGACTCTTCTAGAGATAAGGTCTATTGCTATCTGAACTTTAACTTATGATTCTTTGCGTTTAAGTTTCTCCTTACGCTTTGGTTTTATCTAGCAACTGTGTAATAATTCTGTGATAGATGTGGTTTAGACAGAAATATCTAATGTTGCCATTCATCTTCGATAATACAATTGGGTTACAGAAGATTTTGATTAGACATGACAATAGAGCTCTACAAAATGGAACAATTTCAGAGGCCCTTAGAGCATGGCTTGTATGTTTACTGCAGAATATTTATATATTTATTAGTACGACCAGTATTATTATGATTCTTATTCATATTGTGACATGATATTATGTGTAGCTGTTAGCAACTAAACACATGTAGAACTCCATGTAGTGTCAAAGTCATACGTGTCATTCTCATTGTATTTAAATAGTAGCTTCTATCGTGCCTGTGTCTAATGGACAAGACATAAACTAAAGGCGCTCTAAAAGCAAGCAGGTCATTATCTAGAGATAAGGTCAATCTCTAGATCAGTCCAAACAATTTTATGGTGGTGATATAGATTTTGATTAGACATCACGAAAGCTACAAAATGGCATAATTTCAGAGGCGCATAGAGCATGGCTTGTATGTTTACCGTAGAACATTTATGTCTTTATTAGTACGACCAGTATTATATGATTTTTATTCATATTGTGACATGTAACTATGTGTGTAGCAGTTAGCAACTAAACACTTGTAGAACTCCATATAGCGTCAAAGTCAAACATGTAATTGTCATTGTATTTAGCAACTTCCATTGAGCCGGTGTCTAATGGACAAGGCATAAACTAAAGGCGCTCTAAAAGCAAGCAGGTCATTATCTAGAGCTAAGGTCAATGTCTAGATCAGTCCAAACAATTTTATGGTGGTGATATAGATCCTGAAAACACTAATCAACAGATTTTGATTAGACATCACGAAAGCTACAAAATGGCATAATTTCAGAGGTGCATAGAGCATGGCTAGTATGTTTACCGTAGAACATTTATGTCTTTATTAGTACGACCAGTATTATATGACTTTTATTCATATTGTGACATGTAACTATGTGTGTAGCAGTTAGCAACTGAACACATGTAGAACTCCATGTAGCGTTAAAGTCATACGTGTCATTCTCATTGTATTTAGTAACTTCTATCATTTCTGTGTCTAATGGACAAGACATTTATAAACTAAAGGTTTTCTAAAAGCAAGCAGGTCATTATCTAGAGATAAGATTTATATCTTTATTAGTACGACTAGTATTATATGCTTTTAATTCATATTGTGACATGTTACTATGTGTGTAGCAGTTAGCAACTAAACACTTGTAGAACTCCATATAGCGTCGAAGTCAAACATGTAATTGTCATTGTATTTATTAACTTCCATTGTGCCGGTGTCTAATGGACAAGGCATAAACTGAAGGCGCTCTAAGACCAAGCAGGTCAATATGTAGAGATAAGGTCAAAATCTAGAGATAAGGTCTATTGCTGAACTTTAACTTATGATTCTTTGCATTTAAGTTTCTCTTTACGCTCTGGTTTTATCTAGCAACTGTGTAATAATTCTGTGGTACATGTTGTTTAGACAGAAATATCTAATGTTGCCATTCATCTTCGATAATACAATTGGGTTACAGAAGATTTTGATTAGACATGGCAATAGCTACAAAATGGCATAATTCCAGAGGCCCATAGAGCATGGCTAGTATGTTTACCGTAGAACATTTATATCTTTATTAGTACGACCAGTATTATATGATTTTTATTCATATTGTGACATGTAACTATGTGTGTGTAGCAGTTAGAAACTAAACACTTGTAGAACTCCATATAGCGTCAAAGTCAAACATGTAATTGTCATTGTATTTAGTAACTTCCATTGTGCCGGTGTATAATGGACAAGGCATAAACTGAAGGCGCTCTAAAAGCAAGCAGGTCAATATCTAGAGATAAGATCAATAGCTACAAGATCAGTCCAATCAATTTTATGGTGGTGATATAGATCCTGCAAACACTAGTCACATGTGCAACCACACAGAGTATCCAAATCCAACATGCAATTTTGTCATTGCATTTAATAACTTGCGCTGGTGCCTAATGCACGAGGAAGGCATCAACCGATGGTGCTCTAAGGCCAAGATCAGCATTCAGAAGATCAGTACACTGAAACAGTTTATAATGGCAATGATAAGCCTATATTTAGAGTGCCATTGGTTAATGCCTTATGCATTAGACTTTGGCAAGGGAGAAGTTACCAAGTACACATTGGACTTTGACACTAAGTGGTGTTCTGCGTTTTCTATATTAATCCTTGTTTAAAGTTTAATTTGCTTACGGATACCAATAGTGTTATGCCGCATTTGCGGTGCTGAATGTTGGGAAAGAGCTATAGCGATGATGTTCTTTGATTAATTGTGCTGTTGGTTTTTTTCTGTTGCAGTGCACTTCAGCACGTGGCACAAACAGTACAAGATCAGAGTTGAAATTTTCTATCTCTTGTCTCCTGTCAGACTTCAGACAGTACTTAACGATATTGTTTCACGGCGTAAACTATTTACACTGCCCTGTGTCGTGCATTGTGACAATTCTTTAATATTATCCAGAGCTAAGCATTTAACTCGTGTGGTTTCAGCTTGCCTGTGCATAATTTGATTTCTGATTTTTCTGAATTGTCAGATTTTAACCTTGCTTCTTGAATGGACAATGACTGACTTATATTGTTGCTTTATTGCATTATGATAATGGCGCTATAGAACTCTTTAGATTAGATTGAATGGCTTTACTTCATGCTAAATTGTTCATTGGCATGAACTTTGTATTGTTTTCGCTCTAGAAAGACTGACTTATATTGTTGCTTTATTGCATTATGATAATGACTCTATAGAACTCTTTAGATTAGATTGAATGGCTTCACGTCATGCTAAATTGTTCATTGGCATGAACTTTGTTTGTATTGTTTTCGCTCTAGAAAGACTGACTTATATTGTTGCTTTATTGCATTATGATAATGGCGCTATAGAAGTCTTTAGATTAGATTGAATGGCATTACATCATGCTATATTGTTCATTGGCATGAACTTTGTTTGTATTGTTTTCGCTCTAGAAAGACTGACTTATATTGTTGCTTTATTGCATTATGATAATGGCGCTATAGAAGTCTTTAGATTAGATTGAATGGCATTACATCATGCTATATTGTTCATTGGCATGAACTTTGTTTGTATTGTTTTCGCTCTAGAAAGACTGACTTATATTGTTGCTTTATTGCATTATGATAATGGCGCTATAGAAGTCTTTAGATTAGATTGAATGGCATTACATCATGCTATATTGTTCATTGGCATGAACTTTGTTTGTATTGTTTTCGCTCTAGAAAGACTGACTTATATTGTTGCTTTATTGCATTATGATAATGGCGCTATAGAACTCTTTAGATTAGATTGAATGGCTTTACATCATGCTAAGGTGTTCATTGGCATGAACTTTGTATTGTTTTCGCTCTAGAAAGACTGACTTATATTGTTGCTTTATTGCATTATGATAATGGCGCTATAGAACTCTTTAGATTAGATTGAATAGCTTTACATCATGCTAAATTGTTCAATGGCATGAACTTTGTATTGTTTTCTCTCTAGAAAGACCAGCCAGTTTTATGGTTAATTATTACTAGAGGTTGTGATGTTTAAAATGTGCTGATTCAGGTGATGTGCTTTATTGTTACATGTACTTGCATGTGAATTTTAAATTCAATTACTCACTTGTCTTGTTTTCAATAAAGACTTAATGAAATATTGCGCTTGTGATCAATTAGGGGACAAGGCATGCATTGAGAATGAAGCGTTACTTTGTCCACGATGGTCTGCATTATGATAACCCACAATGAATTACAGTATGCAGGGACTTTTGATATTTCTTGATGTGAAGATTTTCTGGTGTTAGTCCAAACATTTGTTTGTTACATGTATAATGTTGTCCAAAACTTGTGATAATGAGCTGATCGGGTTTTTCCATTTATTTATTGTCTGTTTAGTGTAGCCTACTGTATTAACATGTTACTGAAAGGTCTGGGGCAGTAAGAATAAGGGAACTAAACTTCAATAAAAGGTAATTAAATGGTAATCCCCTGTAAAACAAGTCAAATTGGTCGTTAGAAACGGGCGTGAAATTAAGGTAAATAAATCGTTAATAGACGGTGATTCACCGTAAATACAGAACAAATAAACCGTCAATTGAAGGTGATTCGTCGTTTAAACACAGGAATTAACCGTTAGTTAAAGGCCATTTACCGTAAGATAACGGTAAATCGCCGTGAAACCTCATTTAAAAAACAGGCATTCATCGTTAAAATACGCTGAATTGCCGTATAAAATACGAGAAATCGCCGTATAAACACGAAGAGTCTCCGTAAAAAGACGGCCGGTCTCCGTTAAATAAAACGGATATTGGCCGTAAATTTACGGGTCGGCCCGTTAATGAGATAACGGGCCGCCCGTAAAATAACGGTGAAAGGCATGGCAACCGAGTTGCCAGGCCTTTCACCGTTATTTTACGGGAAATTTTTAACAGTGCTATAGGGCCCCGGTAGATGCCCTAGCCTTGTCATCTTGCCGTGTCTCCCTTAGCCGCCATATTTACTTACTGCGAGTTGTCCTTCATGACATTGACTTGACTTTCTGCTGATTTAAATGCGCCAATGTTCATTGGACACCGGTGCAATAGAAGTTATAGCACGGACAACGTGCAAACATATAGGCTACAGGCCAATTCTTATTTAAATAAGCTTTGAATTTTATTTAAATCGTGCAACTGATTGGTATTCGATCCTCAGACGTCTGCATGATATGCTATAGCCATTCCCAAAGACGACGTTATGAACTTAGGAGGACCAACGCTAAAGCTCAGACCATAAAGGCCCTACCTAACCCCAGATCAACATACTATTTGTGCGCATGTCAATATTGAGACAGTCTGAGTTTCATTCTCTCTTAGTACTAGAAGTAGTATGCATTGGACTCTAATAAAGTCGAATTCCATGCATATCATGCGTTCTTAACCGATGATGTCACTCTTACTTCCTTCTCCTTGCCTTCATCCTTCCATTAGCATGCGCTCCCCTCCACGCCTCTTCCCCTCCTGCTTCCATATGTATCCTTCATCTACCTTTCTCTATAGCTTCACCATGTCGATCCTCGCAAGTTCTTGATAGTCCTTTACGTCGAAGATTTGTCGTACAGCGAGTTTGTCTATTCATTTAGCAGATCTATGGAGGATACATTTAAGACATCTTTAAATTGACACTTCACAATGGGATTTTTAACGCCAGACAACTGCAGAGCGTCTTTAGTCGTTTGTGGAGATGGTTGGATATTTTAGGCCTATTGTTTAGTTAGAAACAGAAATGCAAGTGGCAGATCTATGGAGGATACAGTTGAGACATCTTTAAATTGACACTTCACCATGGGATTTTTAAAGCCAGACAACTGCAAAGAGTCAATATTTAGTCGTTTATGGAGATTGTTGGATATCTTAGGCCTATTGTTTCCATAAAATAAGAAATAGAAATGCAAATGGCATAGTCAACACGTTTACAGCGGATACTGGGCTTAAATATTATCTGGTGCGTGACTCGATTTTATGTTCTCTATCTTAAATAAATAAAAAAACACTGTCCAATCGTTTATCAGAAAAAATTTAATTTGACGCAGAATTCGGTATAGAATTTGTTAATTTCTTAAATTTTCTTGCTGTTTTTCCCAATAAACTGATTTGCTTCTAGCTTTCAAATAATATTGTCCCATTACTTTTATTCATCCAAAGACTACTTATATAGGTCAATATGATGAGATGTAATTAAATAAAAATATTGCGTCAAATACGCCTATATATATATATATATATATATATATATATATATATATATATATACACTGTGTCCGGATAAAAAGGGACCCCTTTTGTTATCATGAAAATAAACTAGTAAATATTCATCGATTTTAAAATTCCAAGACCATTTTAATCCTGACATAATTTGCTAAATACTGGATAAAGTATAAAAGTTTTCGTTATTTAATAATGACGTCATAATGACGTCATTTTCATCAAAATTCAAGTGTCAATTAAGGACGGCACAAAAATCATCTAAAATTTTCTATATTATTTTAAACTGTCATTCATCAATTATAAATTTTAGTTTAATTTAATTTTTACATTTGAATAATATTAGACTACAAGGCGTGCTCAAAGTGTCCACCTTCTGCCTCAACACAAGCTTCAAGACGAGCGCGCCACAGGCAGCAGCGATAACCAGCTGATCAAATTCATCCCATGCATTAACAATACGCGCACGGAGTTCTTCAATGTCTCTGATCTTTGTCCTGTAAACCTTCTATTGCATTAGTCCCCAAATCTTGTTATCAACGGGATTAAAGTTCGGGCTGTTTGGCAGTCAAAGATTAGTAGGCATGAAATCCAGAGTCTCCTTTGTCTGCAGTTCAACAGTTTCACGAGCTCAGTGAGCTGGAGCGCCATCTTGTTGGAATGTGTAATAATCCGAATATACCCTGGATATCAAACAACAATTTTTCCGACAGCAAACAATCACGGGGAAAAGTTCCACTTATTTTCCCGCCTGGTTCTGTTAAATGGATTTCCGTTTTACGACGATCCGATCATCCGACGCAACAATTTTTTGTCATACTTAAATTTTGATGCAAATGACGTCATTATGACGTAATTATTTGATGACAGGAAATTTTACATTTTAACCATGTTAGCAAATTATCTCAGGATTAAAATGGTTTTGGAATTTTAAAAATCGATGAATATTTACTAGTTTATTTTCATGATAACAAAAGGGGTCCCTTTTTATCCGGACACAGTGTATATATAGCCTAATTCAAGCTGTCTCTGCATATATATGTATATATATAAAATTATATATAGTATACTTCAAGCTATAGTCTCTTCTCTCTCACACGCACACACACACGGACATGCACAAACAAACAAACACACACACACACACATAATGCAGAGCAGAGCCCGTGTCACGAAATAGAGTATCCCCAAACACGAGTATCCCCCTTATCGAAATAGAGTATTCGGTTTAGTTTGCATTTTTGGCGGTTTATAAGTGTATTCAGTCGTACTGTTTGGATTTATTGTACACATAAAATATTTAAAGTTGCGTATCTTTAGTTTGTACGTCGACCTGAAATTAATTTACTTCGTTTTTGGTGATTTTGACTGGATTTTCGTCTCGGCTATCGTGATGAGTATGACGATGGGGGATAGAATGGTTTATCCACCCGGATACTCTAAACCGGTTTATTCCATCCAGGGAATATGCTTTAGGGGATAGAATATCTCGGGACACCAGCAGTAAACTGTATCTAGCTGGCCTATTGCATAGGCCTATTCATGAGACATGAGAGCATGAAGTGAATACTTGAGGAAGAACTTAAACGCGCACTTCTTTACTTGAATCACCGTATTGCGATTGATAAAAAGCTTCTTAAGTCATTGTTTACGACTTCCAATATACCGAGGACTTAATATTACTCGTGAATAGGCCTATATAGGCCTATATGCGTATTTTATATGCTTAGGTATAGCCTACCTGTAGGCATTGATGCATGATGAGAGGAAGCCATTATCTATCTTTAGACCTGAAATATTCTTTTCTGGCATTATCAAACAATAACTTTTTTTAGCTTATGAAGAACTTCTGAACGTCAATATTCTATATACTATTCACACACATGCTATAATTCTATTACTCTACTATTATAATCCAAAAGTTTGGAATTTTTGTGTCTGCGTCTGCGTTAGCTAGGCCTACTTTCCGAAATGTCATAATAATATGTAGCGCGTTCTTTTTTTAGCTTCGTCTTGTTTGTGAATTGGATAGGATTAATTCTTATGCATATTGCACTATACACAGAGTGAGATATAATTAAGGAATCAGACATTCTTTTAGGTTTTGCTGATTATATACTAAATTATAAGTTACAGAAACAATGTCACAATTTTAATTGATATTTTATTTAATGATTTTAATCCTACCTGAGAACACTGATTAATGAAAGATCTTATTCCGAATGCAGATGTGAATTTTCGTGGTTACTGTAGTCCATAGTTCGTCTAATTATGTAAATCCGGAAATTCATTTTGATGAATGATCTTCTTCTCTATAGCACAAGTCCTTTATGCTGGCCTTTTCTTCTTCAGTTCTCCAAGTAGAATGTTTGCTCATCGAATGCACAATAGCGAATGTATGATTTCAACCAGACTTAGTCACGAAATAAGATAAATCCATATCAACAAGATTAATCCATATCAACTTTATAATCTATACAGACGTTCGACCGTTTCGATTTGCAATATACATAAATCGTAGATCAGTTCGAGTAGGCCACCTACAGAGAACGCCTGGTACAAGGAGAACTGTGCCTTCACTCACTTTCGATAGACCGCAGTCGACATGCTATTCGTTAAATTGACCATTTAGCTTCAAGTTCCGGTTAAATTCACAAGTGACGCAATCCACTTCTCTTAACGAAGTCAACTGTAGCCCATCTTTACCAGTGTCCGTCCAATTCAACCTCTCTCATTGAACTTCTGACCAATATTTTCAACTCTACGTTCTCAATCTTCTGATTAGATGCAGCATTGTTCAACACTATAGCAACGTAGCTCTTCACTTCCTCTAATAGGCCTACAACACGTTGTCAATAACACGTAGGCCTAGTCATTTTCAAGGCCTTACATGTAGGCCTAAAACTTGAAATTATAATAGCTCAAGTGTCGCTGTTATTTAGTCATTGTATAATCTATTAAACTAAAATATCACTAAGTAATACTAAAAAATATCAAAATTATTATAAAACAAGACATTTGATATTTTGCACGCACTACAGAGCCCAAAAAGTATAAAAGGCAAGAGCATAGGCCCTATGTGATGCAATGAAGAAATCACTGTGTTGTGTGTGTGTGTCTGTGTGTCTGTGTGTGTGTGTCTGTGTGGGTGTGTGTTTCCTTGTTCGAGTGACTTGTGCGTGTAGGTTGTGCGTTCGTTTCACACGTTTACAACCATGTCTTGCAAAATAATTCCTATCTACGTTGGCCTGTTAATGTTTGGCAAACTTCAGCTACATAAACGTTCGGTCTACATGAGCTGTCGCCAAAGTCAAAGCATTAAGTGCGGCAAAGAATTTATGTAAATTTATGATTTCTTAGTTGAAACGCCAGTGTATGTTCACTTGTAGGTCTCAGCACAGGCCTAGCTTATGCATGCAGGCATGTAAACTGATGTAGTGTGTATATGCACGGGTGTTGGTCGTTTAGTGAGTAGGTCCTATTTGTGGCGAAGGTATGGGCAAAACATCAAACAGCCCTCATCTAATTACTCTCAACTACTATACGTGTAATGAGCCCATCCCTTAGATAATAGCATTAGACATGCTATTTGGCCTAATCACCTTAAAAAAGGGAACGAGTATAAAGGTCTCTGAATTAATTTAATTAGTAAGCTATAAATGTGACACTGCAATGCCACTGGATTAAAGCCAAGGGTAACGCGGCTATAGACTACGTCATTCAGCAAGTACAATTCTCTGCTGCCAGAAGCATAATGAAAGCGTCGGAACCCTTAGGGTGAAATTAATGTCCTTCGAAGACGCGCGTAAGCTTCGTCCAAAATTAAGTAGTCTTAAAAACGACAAAAATTCCAAAGGTCAACAAATACTAGTTGTATGCTCGCCCTCATTTTTATGCAAATTTTCATGCGTAGATAATCCGTATTAGCGTTTCACAGATCACGCATGCATTCGGTCTTTTATCCGCATCGCTTGCAACCTTAAACAGCACCACATGGGGTACTGTAAATTTCGATTGCAGTCACTTGCACTCTCCTTTTTAAAGCACACAGTTCAGCAAACGCAACAAGATCTCTTCTGACTGACTGAACTTTTGTCTCTTCCATTCTCTGCCAAAGTTCAAGACATATATACCAAAAAATCAATAGGATCATCCCTACCACAATATAGACCGGGTGGGACTAAGCACAACGCTCTGCCAAATGCCATTCCCATGGACATAATCGACCCTACTGTATTTCATCCCATAATCATGCCAAGAAACAATTCCCATTGACAGAATTGTCCGATTAACGTAATTGAAGTTCATGAAATGTATAAGATGTCATTGCATGTAAAAACACAGAGGTTAATGATCTCTTTCTTTTCCTCTCAAACGACGAGTTACGAGAGCAAAATGGCGAATAATTTAGAACATAAGAGGGTCATACAATTTAGTTTAATAGCGTTTTAGACCTAAGCAGAAAAGCATACATCGTACACAGGTTTAGAGTCTAGACAAGTCTAATCGTATACATGGCATGTATTTCTCCTGTATTTAATATAGATAGACCTATGCAATGCTTTTTGCTCAATAAAACATTCACGTAACTATAACCTGTATGTGATTGTGTGCATGTAGGCCTATGTGCATGCATGTTTGTGTTTTTGTATGCATGTATACATGTGTGTGTGTGTATGCATGTACGTGTGTGTGTGTGCTTGTGCGTACGCGCGCGACTGTGTGTGTATGTGTGTGTATGTGTGCGTGCGTATGTGTGTTTGTGAACGTGCAAAGGCGAGTGGTTTGAGTGAGAGACTCGAGATGGCTGACCAGTCGAACATCACGTAAGACGCTTCGTTTTGACGAACTCTGGGTCAGAGGTGACGTCTCTAACTAGATAGCGAACGACCGAGAAAGGTCAAGCGTCCATTTCCCGAACAATAGCATCCATTAGTCAAGTCGCTTTGAGAGCGCCTGTCACCAGGGTTCCACTTTGCTGTCAACGACTCAACATGCAATTATTGTTTTGTGCTATACTGTGTATACATATATACTTGTATTTTGTTCTGTTTCAGATACTGCGGGCTAATTTAATCTGTGGGGAAAACTGGCCGGCGAACGTAATTGTCTGTTTCTTTCAAGGCGAGGATCCGGCTTCTGCCGGTCGGCTAGAAGGCTTATTTGAACGGAATTGAACGACAAGTCACAGTGTTCTTTCTTTCTATTTTAATGCCTAATTAAGTTCTACAAACATGTACAGTGTTACTTAATGCTACGTATATAGTTATATATTCTATGCTCTACTACTGCTCTTTTGCTCCTCCACGGCAATAGTCTGTCTTCGTGCTATCGACTTCTCGCTGTCGCCGAATCTCTCAATGTCACAGAACTGCACGCCCGCTGATGTTCCTCGATGTCATCGAACATACAAATAGCCCTTCCGTGTTTCCTTATATACAATCCAAGGGCCTGTTTCTAGACCCTCCCATCAGCTGCAGTCGCTAGCGGCTGTCAAAGCTGTCTTAGGCTACTAGCGGCAGTCATATCTGTCAGCAGCCTGGTCTGTCTTAGCGGCAATCACAGCTAGCTGTCAAAGCTGGCCTAGGCTGCTACTAGCGGCAGTCATGTCTGTTGTCAGCAGTTTGGTCTGTTGGCAGTCAAAGTCCGTTTGGCTGTCAGGTCTGTTGTGGGCTGACTAGCGGCCGTCGACTCACTAGCGTCCGTCATTGTTGGCTATCAAAGCCTGTACTAGCGGCCGTTATGCGGTTCCGTAGCAGCAGTGTCTGTAGGGCGTGGTCGACTCAGCCTGTAGGCTGCAGCGGCTGCAACGCCTGCTAGCGTCCGCAGTCCTTCAAGTCAGTCAAATCCATTTTACCCTACATCCCTCCCCCGCCAGGATGAAATCACAGACGCCTGGCTGTGAAGCGTCAACATAAATATCAAAATAAAAACAAGTCTAATCTAACAGCATACGCGATGGCCTACAAGCTTCTAAGAATGTGCCCTTGGCACAATGATTAGAAATTCGAGTTCAGTCTATAACGAACGAATGCTCATAAAATAAAAGTTCTAGCGTAGGCTTATAGTTCTTATTTACATTGAAGTTTATAGTACTATTCCGACGCATCACGTGAGTAAAATGTCTGGCACGAATATCATGATTATAGCGTTAATGTCCAAAACGATAAAACATATATATATATATATATACTAATAGTTCTACATCTTTATAGTCAATATAAGGAAAGAAGATAACTGTACAGACAGTGCGAATTCCTCCAGCTGGTTGGCAGTTTCATACATCGCCATCGGACTCATCGCTATCTATCTGGATCGCGTCCACGATGATAGTGGGTGGCAGCGTAGGAATGGTAGTCGGGGGTTCGATCCTGGCTGGCATTGATGGTTGTGGATTAGGCCGCTGCGGTAGTATCCTCGCCGTTCGATCGGGGATATCCGCGGTCGGACGAAGGCCTCGGAAGATTCCAACGATCATGGTGTCCGCGACGAACGGATACCGGTGGCTTGCGAGTTCCAGAAATCTGGGCAGAGTCATACTGGTGACCGATGCCTGAGTCCACCTGGTAAGGTCCGCAATTTGATCCTCCTCCGCCTGTCTAGCGAAGGGGTCCGCGTCCAGCTGTTCCAGGACCTCGTCCATAGATGAGTCCCATTCGAATTCCGGGTCGTTGTTTGGTCCCGTAGATGGCGTTTGCTGAACGATGTTGTCCGCGGCTTGCACGTCCCTGGTACGTACAATTCGCCCTTCCCTTACGCCACGGACGTAGTCACTTCCCCGAAAATGCTGATGAAACATCCTCATATGCCTGCTCAGCGAGGAACTTCGATGGCGTCCACGATATTTTCGCACACATATGTAACAAGTTGCTTCCATGGTCACTTAATCTCGAATGCGATGAGCCTCGTAAATCCCTCAGTTTCATAGCTGATTTTTAGGGCCTGGAGCGACCTCCAGGTCAATTCGAGTATCGGGCCGGTCTCTTTGTAAATCGGCGCGGACGGTTTCGGCTTTCATCATCTCTCAAAACATCGGATTCCAGTTCATTTGTCATCTTCCCTGCCACACCCGGGTCGTCTTCCCTCGCTACTTCTGCCGATAAATCTTGATTGAGGCATAGCTTCAATTTGTCTACGTGGGCGACGAAGGGCACTGTTCGAGTAGATTTTCTGAGTACGTAGTTTACCTGCCCGTATGACCGGATTACTTGGAATGGGCCCGTATAGTTTTTTCCCCATTTCGGAGATCTTCCTTGATATCGCCTCGGCGTATACAGCCAGACCAGATCTCCCTCCTTGAATTTTACCGGCCGTACCCTCAGGTCGTAGGTTCGCTTCCGGCGTTCGGCAGCTCTCTGAAGGTGACATCGCACTTCCGCGTAGGCCGTTTCCATCCGTTCCGCTAAATCTTCCACGTAGGCCGCGTAAGTTGGCTTGATCGAAGCTTCTTCCGTCGGCCGCCCAAAGACAAGGTCCACTGGGGCCCGAGTTTCGTGACCGAAGGTCAGATAATTCGGACTGAATCCCGTTGCGTCGTGTGTGGAGGCGCGGTAAGCAGCGAGCACGTAGGGCAAACATTCGTCCCAGTCTCTTTGATGGGAACTCACTATTTTTCCCAGCATCGCGTTCAATGTCCGATGAAAACGCTCAATCGTGCCATTTCCACGTGGGTGGTAACTTGATGTCCGAACCTTGTCGATACCAAGCAGACGACACATTCCTTGGAAAACTGCACTTTCAAAATTCGTCCCCCGATCAGTCAGTATTTGCAATGGGGCACCGTACCGAACAATTACAACTTCCACCAGTGCTTTCGCCACTGTGCATGCTTCTTGGTTGGTCATAGGGATTGCCTCCACATACTTTGTGAAGTTGTCCATGACCGTCAATATATATACATTTCCCCGTCTACTCCTTGGATGAGGGCCAGTGACGTCGACAGAAATTCTCTCGAAGGGTTCTCCACATGGCACTACTTGTAGCAACCCTTGTCTAGGAGGTTGACCTCTGTGATACTGGCAGCATTCCGGACAGGAGCGACAAAAGAACCACACATCCTTGGACCAACCGACCCAATACGCCCGTCGTCTAATTTGTCCTCGTGTCCGTCGTATGCCGAGGTGACCTCCAGTGATGCCTGTGTGCGCCAGGCTTAAGAACTGCTTCCTCATTTCCTTTGGGACCACGATTTGCATATCTCCGTCGAACGTCTTTCTACACAGAACATCGTCTCTAATGAGAAGTTTCTCGCGCTGAAACCAATAAGTCTTTATGTTGCCGTTCTCATTTTGAATGTCCTCGAGTTCCGGGGCTCCGTCTGGTCCCTCTAACCACCTCCTGACTATGCTAAGGTCAGCGTCCCTTTTCTGCGCATCTTGCAATGTGACCGGTTCAGTCGAAACAACAGTGTCGCTTACCTCCAGTTGGCGTCCTTCCTCTCGCGTCGCCGCTACGACTTGGGCTTCATCCTCAATCCCGCATTGGCGACATGGTCTCCTTGACAGGGCGTCCGCGTTGCCGTGTCGAAGTCCCGGGCGGTGCACTATTTCAAAGTCGAACTCTGCCAGACGCTCCAGCCACCTTCCTTGTTGTCCAATCGGCTCTGGTGTTTTCTGCAGCCACTGTAACGCCGCATGATCTGTTCGCAAGGTGAAACGGCGACCGAGAAGGTGCTGTCGAAATTGCCTGGTAAAATACACCACGGCCAGCAACTCTTTGCGAGTGACACAGTACTTCTTTTCGGCCACAGATAGAAGACGGCTTCCGTAGGCGATGACCCGCTCATCTCCATCCTGCTTCTGCGACAGAACGGCACCGATGCCGTAGTCAGAGGCGTCGCAGTCCAGGACGTACAGTTCATTGTCTCTTGGCAGCCCCAGGACCGGCGCGCTGGTTAGCAATGCCTTCAGGCGATCAAAGGCTTCTTGACACTCGTCGTCCCACTGGAATCGATGGTTCTTCTTGGTCAGGGCGAAGAGCGGAAGAGCCACCTTGGAGAATCCGCTGATGAATTTCCGGTAATAGGCACACAGCCCTAAAAACGCACGCACCTCCCGAAGGCTATTCGGAGTAGGCCAGGACACAACATCTCGCACTTTTGACGGGTCCACCGCGATGCCGCTGGGAGTGACAATGTGTCCCAAGAAGGTCACCGTCCTTCTCATGATCTGGCACTTGGAAGGTTTCAGCTTCAGGTGCGCCTCTCGGAATCGCTGCAAGACGGCCCTCATTCGTTCTATGTGTTGATCAGGATTACTGGAGAAGATGATGACATCATCGAGATAGACCAGACATGTCTCAAAGTTTAGACCCGACAGGACGATGTCCATTAGTCTCTGGAAAGTTGCCGGCGCATTGGACAACCCGAACGGCATGACACGCCACCTAAACGTTCCTCTCCTTGTAACAAAAGCCGTTTTGTCCGCATCCGGAGCGTTCATGGCCACTTGATGATATCCGCTGCGTAAATCTAAAGTACTGAACCAACTCGCCCCAGAAAGCGCATCCAGGCAGTCTTCCACCCTGGGCAGTGGGTACGAGTCCTTCTTGGTTACCGCGTTCAGCTGCCGATAGTCTATGCAGAATCGCACCGACCCATCCTTCTTCTTGGCCAGAACCACATTCGCCGCCCACTCGCTCGTAGCGGGTTCGATTATCTCGTCAGCCAGCATCTGTCGCAAATGTTCGTCAACTACTGCTTTGTACACATGTGGTTGCCTGCGCAACGGCTGTCTCACCGGTGCGGAGTCTCCCGTGTCGATTCGATGCTTGCAAACATCCGTCCGGCCCAAATCACCTTCTCCTCTCGAAAATACGTCAGAAAATTCTTCCAACAGCTGTTGAAGGCGGTCTTTGTCCTCTTGTGGCAATTCTGGGGAGGTTTCTTTCATTAGTTCTTCTACCAGCGAAGTCCCCAACGTAGTAACCTTATTGTGTGGCAATGTTGGCGCTGTCTCTACTTCGACTGGGTGCAGGTTCCCCAGGAACTGATCTTCTAGCAATTTCACTGGTCGATCATTAAGATTAATGATTCGAACCGGCATCTCTGACGCGTCGTCATTGAAGACCATTCTCGCTACGCAAATGCCCGGACCAATCTCTCTTGATTCGGTCATCCAAGCTGATGCTGACTGTGCGGAGTTTCCACCAACCGTTTTGCTCAAGACATCCTGCTGGGATCTGGGAGCAAGAGTAACTTCTTCTGCCACCTGAATTCGTCTGCACCAAGACTGTCCATTTCCTTTGACAAGATTTATGCGATGACGACCCACAAATAGCGCTCCTGTTCCGAATCCTAACCTGCAGCGATGTTGTCGGAGCCAGTCCATCCCGAGCATCACTTCACTAACCTGGTCAGATATCAGGAAAGTCGTTCTAATTTCTACTCCTCTGCGGACCTTGAGAGGGACCTGCACCTCACCAAGCACCCGTATTCCAGTCCCGTTTGCTGCGAAAAGCGTCCGCTTGCATGGTTGCCAAGCCAGACCATGAACTATTCTAGCAGGAGCGAGACTCACCTCCGATCCGGTGTCAATCAGGCATTGTTGGGCGTTGCCGTTAATCGTACCTCTGATGTATACCGCATTCTTCGTCTCACCGTTGGTTGTGTGTCTGGTGTTGTGGTTGACAATGGTTTCGTCGATTACTTCCATGTTGTTATTGCGCGGATTGGGAGGTCGTCTTGCACGGCATTCTCGGGCTATGTGTCCTTCTCTCCCGCAGTTGTAGCATACGATCGGCCTTCTCCTCGTCTGCGCGTCTGTGAAACGGTTCCCAGTGTTGGCGGTCGTCGCCTGCATCGGTGGTTTCCGTAGATCGCTGAGCTGTCTCTCGATTCTCGACTCCATCCGTTGTTGCCATTGCTTCTGAGAGTCCTGCTGTGCGGCGAAGAAGCTGCTCAGTTGGGCCTGAATCTGAGTATTGACATCCGTTTCCTGTGTTCCTCTCACGCGATTATACGGTCGCCTTTGCTCCTCTGGTTCCCGCATCCGTTGGTACGCGTCCATCCGAAGAGCCACACGATAGGCCTCGTCCAGAGTCCTCGGTTCTCTCTCGCGCACCTTCAAGGATAGGTCTCGGTCACGGAGCGCCTCCAGAAACGCATCACGGGCTATTATCTCTGTCGTCTCGCTAGATGGCACCGGATAAGCCAACACTACCAACCTTCGGATGTCGTGCAGCAGGTCACTCAAACTTTCATCTGTCCGTTGACGGCGGTAGTACAGCTGGGTTCGAAACGTTTCGGCTTGACCCTCGGCTCCATACCTTTGACGAAGCCTTTCAACCAGTTCCTCATACGTGACGTCAGTTCTGGACCCATAGTCCCACAGTAACTGCGTTGCTGCCTTTTCTAAAGCACAGCGTAGAAAATCAGTCTTATCAACGGTTGACCACTGGTTATGTCGTGCACATACCTCAAACTGGGTCAGAAACGACTCGAAGGATCCAGTACCATCGAATTTACCCGGTTTCATCTGCATCTTCCTTGAAACGGTAATCGGCAGTCTCTCCGTCGTCTCTTCAGCTCTCTTTGTTGTCGGTTTCGGCCTTCTGTTGGACGATTCCGCTTCCCCGTCAAAGTTGATGCTCTCCAGAAAGCTTCTCGGCTCGTGGTCCGGTGTACGGACAAGACCGGAAAACGGCACTGGTGTTGTGGTTCCTCTTCTTCCTGGCGTCGAACTTGTTGGCTGAACAGCGGCTGTGTCGCCCAAATCTACCAGCGAGTAGATGATTGTGTTGTTGTCGTCCATTCCGTCCATCTTCTTTTACAACGACGATTGACGATCGACGACCCCACTTCTGGTACCAATGTGGGGAAAACTGGCCGGCGAACGTAATTGTCTGTTTCTTTCAAGGCGAGGATCCGGCTTCTGCCGGTCGGCTAGAAGGCTTATTTGAACGGAATTGAACGACAAGTCACAGTGTTCTTTCTTTCTATTTTAATGCCTAATTAAGTTCTACAAACATGTACAGTGTTACTTAATGCTACGTATATAGTTATATATTCTATGCTCTACTACTGCTCTTTTGCTCCTCCACGGCAATAGTCTGTCTTCGTGCTATCGACTTCTCGCTGTCGCCGAATCTCTCAATGTCACAGAACTGCACGCCCGCTGATGTTCCTCGATGTCATCGAACATACAAATAGCCCTTCCGTGTTTCCTTATATACAATCCAAGGGCCTGTTTCTAGACCCTCCCATCAGCTGCAGTCGCTAGCGGCTGTCAAAGCTGTCTTAGGCTACTAGCGGCAGTCATATCTGTCAGCAGCCTGGTCTGTCTTAGCGGCAATCACAGCTAGCTGTCAAAGCTGGCCTAGGCTGCTACTAGCGGCAGTCATGTCTGTTGTCAGCAGTTTGGTCTGTTGGCAGTCAAAGTCCGTTTGGCTGTCAGGTCTGTTGTGGGCTGACTAGCGGCCGTCGACTCACTAGCGTCCGTCATTGTTGGCTATCAAAGCCTGTACTAGCGGCCGTTATGCGGTTCCGTAGCAGCAGTGTCTGTAGGGCGTGGTCGACTCAGCCTGTAGGCTGCAGCGGCTGCAACGCCTGCTAGCGTCCGCAGTCCTTCAAGTCAGTCAAATCCATTTTACCCTACAAATCTAACTCCGAGTTTATGTATGTATATATATAGTATGTATGCATGTATATACATATTATGTTAGTATGAATTGCGCATTAGCTACTAATTTCTTGGTATAAAATCTATCCGCTATCTACTCACTGTCCTTAACTCATCATATTTAGTGAGTAGGCCTTCTTAACGTTTGCCGGGCTGAAAAAAGTTCAGATGTGTTTGTAAATGGGAATTGACATGGTACCAGACTACTAACGTAGCTAATACACAAATCATACTAATATACAGTACTACTACTTTGTACCAATATTCAAGTAAGTTGTATTTCTGATTATATAAAAACTGAAGTACCGCAACACGACCTCTTTCAAAATGACTTCCTGCAGTAGACCCTAGTGGCTTTGTTGAGTACTTTTCATAAGAATCAACCATCAAACGAACTGAACTCTATTTTTGCATTGCCAAGAACAGCGAGACACAAAAATACGTGTACACAAATGATGCATACAGGCCTTTGCTTGAACACATATATAAATATATGTACATTGTATATATGTATATTTATAGGCCCTATATTGATATAGGCCCTATATGTCTTTGCCTATATATATATATATGTATGACAAGTGGTATGACTCATCATAGCATTCACTGTGTCAGTCTATGCTTGGAGTATGCAGTGGGGATCATATTGAATTTTATGTAGTCATATGAATCCCTTTAGGCCTATACAGAATCGATTTGTCAAATCTTTGATGGTAACAGATAAATTTAGCGACAGCAGGAGACGATGATTAACGGCAATAAACCAGAGAAAACTGTGTCCTCTGATCCTGCTATCGCCTGATTGTCGCCATGCGTTGTCTAGACAAATCTTGAATTTTACCATTAATGACAAGGAGTTGGCTTAAGTTGGATTGACAGCATCATAATTAAGAAACTCATCGAAGAGATTTATTGGGTAGAGATTGAAGTGCAAAAAAGGTGCTAAGTCATCCATTTCACATCTCCACACTGTCGAGTTTAAGATTCGATGGCAATAAAAATGACTGACCAACCGCAGTCAAGGTTAAGAAAATGAAGTCGCTAATAGTTCATATCCATGGCTATCTCTCGTGATTGGCCAAGAAACTTCTTACAACTACCAATGCCTGTCGGTATTTAACCATGCATGGAAATCGGTTTACCTATTTACAATTAGGCCTACAATTAACTAGTGGCGTAACGAAGGGTTTCAGCGCCCAGGGGCAAGAGTTGACAACTGCGCCCCTTTAAAAGTTTTTTGTTGACTTTTAATCGTTCTTGTCATAGTACTGTGTGCCACTGAAAGCTAATTTTGCGCCCCCTTTTGTGCTGCGCCCGGGGCCGGTTGCCCCCTCTGCCTCCCCTTCGTTACGCCACTGAAATTAACTATTATGTAAGGCAACACATTTTACTTGCATAGAGCCTCTTTTGGAGAAATTGTATTTAAGATCTTATTATAGCGCCAAGTTGGTATACGATCGGCGGGAAAGACAACGGTGGGGGTACTGCGCATCGAATGCACCGTCTGAACTTTAGTGATGTTGACGGTGGGAATGGTCGTTGTGGCTGAAAACCTCGTTCTGCATAACTTCACTTCAGTTAATGTACATCCATTTGCCTCTAACAGCGACAGACAAAAAAGTCTTAGTGTGGACAGAGATTAAGTAGGTTTGTGCTTCGTGGAGGTCATGCGGCGAGTTCTCAAAGCAGTCTATTCAGTCTGAATAGACTGCTTTTACAGAGTGAATGAGACAGAAAGACACCGAGAGACATGGACACAGATAGAGACATACAGACAAATACAAAGACAATGAAGACAGTAAAAGTTGACCTAATCCTTGAGTTCTAATCTGATTTAATAATTTCTATAGCGCCTTTGTTATAGTCAACCGATTAGCCTATACGCCTGGCTGTTCTCAGTATACGGTAACACTACGACCGTGTTGACAGATCAGGCGAACGCATAATCTTATCTAAGATTTAAAAATCTTATACATTGTTTCCGAATCTGTAGCCACGCAGTGCATGGTGCACCACTGACAAAGGTCGATCTACGGAGGTTTTTTTGGAATGGGGTAACCGGTAATTACTCAACCGGAGTCAGCCACAGTCTCCCTGCTCCACGGCAAAAAAGCCCGGTTCTTGAGACATGCGCTGTTTTGTTTCGTAACTATGTTCGTATATCAGCCCAATAAAGTTTCAAAATCTACTCCTTATTTCTTAACGAGGCTCATCCCACTTACTTATACTCGGTTTTTCTTGCTTAGGCTATACCTAGAAGACCGATCTTCTGCAATTCTATTGCTTTGAGCGTCACGATCTGCTTCTTGTAGACTACTCATATTTATATCCATGCGCCAGTGCCGGATTAAGGCATAAGCCAACTAAGCCATGGCTTAGGGCTCCACAAGACCCACAACGTTTTGAGGACTCCAAAATCCGGAGAAATTAAATCAAATTGTTATAGATTCCTAATTTTTTTATAATTTTAAATAATTCATAGGTTTACACTGAAAAGTTTTTCAGCGCTAGTAAGCAGTGGCGTCGCCAGAGCTTCAAGGTTGGGGGGGCAAGAGATAGGAGGACATAGAAATGAGCGTCCGAAGGACGATCGCTGAGGCGCGGAGCGCCGAGCAGGGGAGGGGTTTGGGGAGGGGGATGTGCCCCTCCCCACTTAAATTTTTTTAAATTTCCATACTGTAATGGTAGCATTTTAAGCTGTCATAGGAAAAAAATTGTTCTATTATTTCAGCGCTGATAGGAGCCAACTGTGACTCGTAGCTAAATGTTAAATGTTCGCGTTTTCATATAGTGACCGTATACGGCCTCGACCGTGCTCATTTTTCAATGAATTGATTGGGTTACATCATTCATCACTGCTCGCCCGTTCGAATGGACTCCACACCATTTAAGGTCCCCGTGCAAGGACCGTGCTACCCCGAGGTTTAAGATGTAGTTTGAACCGTATTTGAGTTTGACTACAAATAATATTAGCAAAGCCGACATTTATTGAAATTAATATAAAAACTAGAAAACACGTTCAATATCCAAGAACTCCACAAGGCTTAGGGTAAACAGATTGCTGACCAGACACAATTAGCAGACATAGTTTACAAATAGTATACAAACCAAGCAAGAAGGATTCAACTACCGAATCGGGAAGCCAAGCAGTGCTGATGCAGTTTTACTGGTGAACAATCGACAATAGAAACAGAACGCCGACTGCTTTAAACGACTGTACTCGGAGTTAAAGTTGGTGGGAATGCGTGGGAACGGTCTCCCACTGCTCTCGAGAATTGGCAGGCGAGGGAGTATTAATTCACAGATATTTTTATTCCCTTGTCTTAAAACCAAGATAGTGTGAATCAGTTTGCTATGTTTTGTCTCTGTATATATATATGTATATATTTCACAACAAGTATTATACCCACACACACGCCACATACATATACATATATATATATATATATATATATATATATATATATATATATATATATATATATATATATATATATATATATATATATATGTACACACACACACGCACACATTGATTCTCCCGTTGAGCGAGAATGCATCATCTGACTGCATCCCTGCAGATGTCGCTCAAAGAGGCAGGCATACTAATAATTTCCACATGTTGTCTTGGACAGCCTGTTGGAATGCGGCTGCGTGACTGGTGTAAATAGGTCACCACATCATGACAAATCACTGCGAAGAGGAGAGATAAACAACATTGGACTTTTTCCTATTCTTCTGTATATTTTGTGTAAAGCACAATCCGTCACCTGTTGATTAGTGATTAGTCTTTGAAAAGAAAGCAAACTTTGGAAGAGGAGAAGAGGACCTTCAATGTAAAATTTCAAACCACACACCACATAGGGTACCCCCCCTAAAAAAAACTCACCGGATTTGCACGAATCCCAGGACCCATCCTGACCAGGGTTGGGGGGCAGCTGCCCCCCTTGCCCCCCGTGGCGACGCTAATGCTAGTAAGTTTCAGAACTACTTACTGAATACTGACCCTATTCACAGACTCGCACTCACCGTCTGTACAGGCCTATATTTCATTAGAAAAACCACAACTTATCGTGGACAGGTAGGTTTAGAACTTTGTATTCAGATATCCGTACTTTGGTATTTGGCTTTGCTTTGGGGGTTAGAGCCCGGATGCCTTAACCCAGCTCTTGGCTTTAGGCCCCCGGAAGTCTTAATCCGGCCCTGATCTCGGCGCTATAGAGGAAGTCATCATCGGCATGCATATCGGCTTATACACGTGGGCCGATATAAACGTACGTATACGTCACTGTATAAATACCTAGTTTGCGCCTCTGATTAGGAATCTTGGAGGGGCGCTATATAAGTGCTTTGAATGAATGAATGAATAAATGAACATGTTCATGTACGTTACGGTTGCACAAAAGTCCGCGGCAGGATGTCACGTTTATTTACAGGTCGCGTGCATGTGTGCACACTTCATATTTATCTTTGGTTTGATCAAAATTATAGAGAAAAGGCAACTGAACTTATGTCGATATAATGGTCCATTTGGCGATGACAGATTGCTGAGAGAGACAGAGGCAGAGAAAGGCAGAGACACAGAGAGAGGCAGAGACACAGACAGAGAGGCAGAGATAGAGAGAGGGAGGTTGAGTCATATGTGTAGGCCTATACAGTCAGGCTCACGTGAAACGATATCAACAGTGGCAAACGCAAAACTAAGCAAAAAATCCGAATACCTTGCAGTCTGTACGTAAAGACTCACATGTTGCAAGTAAATGGATCCCTGTACAGGACCTACATGTACCACACGAATACCACAACAATTGAATTAAATCCACCCACTCATCTGGCATCATTGTTTACCAGATTGCGGTGGGATTTGAAGCATTGTAGGCCTACTCGATAGACCAGAAATTATGTGGGTCTAGGTATATTTGTCGGCCTAATTTTCTAGTCGACTTATTAGGCCAACGTAGAAGTCAACCTTCCGCTTCTCGGAGGTAGAAAAAGTATAAAATTCCTACTCATGCTAAATGACATAAATTGTTTCAAATAACATGCTCATTGTTTTATTAAAGGATGTTTAATTATTTCGATATTCGCTGGAGGAATATTTAGGCCCCTGTATGTCTATGTATGTATGTATACATGCTTAAGCTTGTGTGTATATATATGTATGTATTATTGCATATATATAGACCTACATATTTAAGCTTGTACATAGGTATATGTAAGCTTATTTACGTATGTATGCATGCATGTAGGATATATGTACTTAAAAATGTATGCCTGCAAGTATACATATGGATGTGTGCATATGTACGTATGCATGCAAAGTATGTGTGTGTTTGCCTGAACATTTATATAACGCCCTCATGGAATCCCACTAAGGCGTCTATTGCAAAACTCAACCAAATATCGTTGGCGATTGAATTTTGGTTATTGTCAGTGTACAGTAACTGCCCTCAACGATTCTTTCTTTTGTTTAGCGTTTAACTTGCAGAGGACAATGGCATAAGCCAAACGAACATCATCATATAGAATCGAAGTCATACCTGGTGCTAAACTGCCATAAAAGGGAGACTTTTTCGCGGGCATCGCTTTCCCGAACCTTCGCAAATGAACGCAAAAATTTATTGGAATTTTAAAGGTTTTTATTTAAAACAAATTTCACTCGAGTGAACGAAATGCATCATCGTCATCGCTATTATTACATCGTCATCGCTATTATTACAATATATGATTGTTGTAGTCATTAACATCTTGGTAATCATCATAGTCATAATTATTACCACATTTTTAGCCTATAGTTCGTCTTAATCGTTGTAATAATCGTCAACTGTTGCTAAGTCATGGAGTCGTTTTCATAAAAGATCGTAAAATAAGTCGTGGACAGTATACGATATATGAATGAAAGTCATTTGCTTTCATCTTCACAGACTTTTCAGGGTATACGCATGGCAGATGGCAGTCAGGAGTGGCCTTATAATAGTTCGCTTGACGGACTCTATCAGCGCAAAGCGGGGAAGGGCAGCGACTATGCAGAGCAGAAAGCTCCACGTGTAGACTATGCAGACGAAATGAGTTGATCAGATTGGGAGATCGAGGTTTAAAGATTCAAATCAGACCATGTTACCAACGCAATAATTGCTCCAAGTCAGGCTATACACGAAGAGAACAACTATCAACGGTATCAGGCGCAGCATGGAGGTCGACAACACGATATGTATTACCATAATACAGATTTAAGACCCATTGGTAGGCCTATAAGATACTGCAGGGTGCCTGAAATCATGCAGTGCTAATTTACGGGTCCAAATACATAGACCAACCTTGCCATAGGCAACGTTGGAGATACAGATCCGTCCCGAATAAATCGCAGCCACAATGAACAGTGTGAGTACTTACAAATGGAAAAAGAGAATCTGCGGTTCCTCTATTTCTCAAACCAACAAATACTTCGGGCTTTTAAACGGCCAAGATTGTCGAAAGTTTTACAGTTTTCAGGATTATCCATATTACTTCATCTGGAAATTTCTTGTGTAACACGACTTGACTATATAATCATAGAGCCTATATTACTCACTAGGCCTGATCAGCAAATTTAGGGTTTACGATTCGCCTCAATGCAGCTGATAATTAATCAGAACTTTCTTGCTGGGCAATCAAGCGGCACGCCTTTATCCGTCTTCTCCAGTGACAAGGTCAGAAAGCTTTGGCCGTTGAACTTTTCCACCCATGCATCGTGCAGAGTTACCCACAAGATTCGTGCTAATGTACCTTAGAATTCAACATGGGGCTTTGGATGAACATCTCAGCCAGTTTGCTTATCCTCCTATAATATTATCTCGTCTGTTAATCTCAACTCTCCTCCACTTGTCCACTCCTCTGCAGCTTTCCATTCGCGATTGAATAATTAAAACCGAACTCTTCAAAATAATATATTCGTCTATTGAGAAAACTGGTTGACAAACCACAAGAAAAAACAGGTACAGGTTATGAAAAAAGGAGTAACCTACTCTAATGTGTAATGTATTGTAAGTAGAATCAATGTTAGTGTATCAACGGATGTTATTTTCTATAGACAATAAGTGATGTATAGTTTCTATCATCTTTAGGGGGAAACAGGAGGTTACTTTCAAACTATTCCATCCTGATTTTACTCCTGCGCCACAACACCAACAACATCATCAACCATTTCCACTGTAGCGTGCACCATGTTGTCTCCTCGGTTTGACCTCCCCGAATTCTTATCCGGCACCGGAACGGACCAAACAACCTGGCTATTGCGGACTTGATTTGATATAGCGCCGGTGATGAACTGGTCTCCCCGACGTGGCTTTTATGTGGTACTGAGAAATCTTGGAGAATTACATTACATTACAACATGCCTCTATGGTGACTTACTTGTCTCCTGGGAAGGTTATAGACTACAGTAGCCTACCCTCACAAGGGCAATAGCAACCTTCCATTCAACCTGTGCAAGCTATCGACCGTCCTACAAAGGAGGGAGAAAGGGGAAAGCAGGCGTAAAAGGAAGAAAAGCGTGAAGTTCTGATACTAATTAGTATTAATTTAATATATAATTACCTGGTACACGGTGTGTCGTATTTGCAGTCGCTGCCGCCTGCGCGCATGCTCCAGCCTCCATTCACGCTCACCAAAGAGAAGAGGAAGACAAGGAGGCGAAATGCTGGTACTGTCCGGCATTACGCAACATATCACTACTACACAAACAGCGTCCGATGCTGCATCGATTACCTCTGCCTCTGAAGCCAATCGACCTCAAGGCCACCGGCATTATCCTTCGATCCGGCCTCAGGTAGAATCCACCGCAAACGCCCACAAGGTGTCGCCAGGCGTCACACACAGACAGACACGCGGACAGAATATCCAGAGGATCGTCGCTCCCTCCGGACGCTGTAAAAAGAAAAGCCGATCCCACCAATCGATCGACGAACGGTCGGCGATTCAAACGCTCTTATTAGTCAAACCCGGACGTAATAATATCTCCAGCGGCAGCAGACAGAAGACGAAGGCGGCAACGGCGAAGGCAGCGGCTCAGCCATATCTACCTAATATGCAGCCCAACATTAGCGCAGCCGACGGTCACTGTATACGCGCGTGCATAATAATAAGACGGTCAAAACGATTCAACATCATCATCGTCCATTGGATGATTTGCCTTCTTCTCCTTCCTTCATCTTCGCCGAAAATAATGTACGATGATTCGCAAACTGACTACGAGGACTAGGCCATGCAACGTCTACTGCTGCGCATGCGCACATGCTCTAGACTGAGCAACCAATGATCGACCAGTTATCATGTAGGCCTATTATATATATATATATATATATAAAATATATATATATATATATATATATATATTTGTGTATATATATAAAGAGAGAGAGAGGAGCCCTGTGATAACACACCATGCATAGGCCTAAGCCTATTATTGAATAGGCTACCTTGACAAGTGTTCACCGCCAATGCGTCATAAATAGGCTAGACGTCTAAAGAGGACAATACAATTATAGGCATTATAGTCTCTTTGCCCGTGTGTTTGACACACGCACACACACGCACACACACATACACACACCTGCAAACACACGCACACACGTATGGCTAGTTACGCGCGACTGTGTAAGCTGCTGTCGACGCGCATTGACAATATGCGGCGGCGAAGGCAGGCCGTTCTTGCTGTGTACACACTCACTGTGACCCTCTCGTCATTCATTCGTGTGTCTGAAAGGCTCGCTGCTGCTCTTCTCTGCTGCATGGAGACCATCCATGTCAGGCTCTACTTCCACTAAACACATGAATGTAACGTAGGCCTACAAGCACGCGCATTCAGCCGTCGTATGCACGTACTAGACCAATTGACAAACCATATAGCCCTACACATGAGAACAAACAAAGCCGACTGTCAGCTACATATTATAGGCTAGTCATAGGGCCTATATTTATATGTCAGACGGTGTGCATTCATACGTCGACCCTTGCTTGCATTCATATGAAATTCTGTCAATGCATACCGATTAAACAAACCTATACACTTCAGACAGGTTTCTTCTGACGAGCCCATTGTTAAAAAAGACCAGCAATAACCTTTCTCTATTCAACCTATGAAGGCTTCATGTATTGGTTATGTAGGCCTATTCCAGTCGGCATTTCTGCTTTTAATAGTAACACTGTAGACCTCTAGTTTGGTAGGCCTACTCTATACAATGCTATACATCCGAATAGTTGTTGCATGAATTATGCTCAATGACTTATCTGCTGTTCATCTTATTCTATCACTAAATGACACACCGAAGATCGGTCGTCCGTCCGTCGTTCCTTCCATATAATGTATGATATTAATTATGTTACAGATACAAGTCATGTAGCCGGCAATGCTTATATATATATATATATATATATATATATATATAGAGAGAGAGAGAGAGAGAGAGAGAGAGAGAGAGAGAGAGAGAGAGAGAGAGAGAGAGAGAGAGAGAGAGAGAAAGATGGAGAGAGAGAGAGAGAGAGCGAGCACAAATCGATCGTGGCTATATATTATCCAGACATTTGAATCAAGCGGCAGTGTTTAATCTAGACGTCTCTTGGGGGGGAAGTTCCCCCAGGATCGAGTCCCCCCCAGAAAAATGATAGAGATGTAATTTTGTACAAAAAGTGTGAAATTTAGGGATAATTTCCCCAAGACGAGGGGAAATTTTTTGTGGAAAATTCTCGTTACTACCCCCCATCGAAAATTCTTTGGAAATTCTCGTTACCACCTCCCCGGGGTCAACTTTTCAAATATGTTGATACCCCCCAGAAGTCTAGATTCCCCCCGACAGCAGTGATGTGGTCTCGAGACCGCGGTCTTGGTCTCGAGACCGTCTCGAGACCGAAAAATGCGGTCTTGGTCTTGGTCTCGGTCTCGAATGTGCCGGTCTTGGTCTCGGTCTTGGTCTTTAAAGGTGCGGTCTTGGTCTTGGTCTTGGTCTTAAAGGTGTGGTCTTGGTCTTGGGCGTCTGGTCTCGGTCATTCGCCTTTGGTCTTGGTCTTGCGCCTTTGGTCTGGCCTTTGGTGGGAACTAGAGTGGATTATTTGTTAAAATTTATGTTGTCGATATTTTCGGTTATTCAGCGACTTCTGAGATAGCTTCTAATTCATGCGACGATCCGCCTATAGGTCTATGGGATAAAGCGAGAGAGGACCGCGTTGTTCGCTTCTTATCAAGAAAATGTTGAGGCACAGTTAACTATGACCTCTGGTGCTCTAGTGACTGTTAAGCTTACACTGATGCAGTTTCTCGAGGCAAAATCAGTAGCCGGGTAAACGATGCAGATCAGGTATTTGGTGGGGAATTGTTCTCTACTGGCAAAGTATTTTGTATTCCGCAACACCTGCACCTACTGAGAGTGTCTTTAGCTTTAGTGCGCCCTTCATGAGACCTCGAAGACTTGGGGATAAAAACCATAACCATAAAATAATAAATATCTTATCTGAATAATGGGAATATGTAACACTACAACTGAGAATTGCGTTTACGGTCTTGAGGCTTAGATCTTGGTCCTGCGGTCTTGGTCTTGGTCTCGGTCTTGGACCACGCGGTCTTGGTCTCGGTCTTGGTCTTGGACCATGTGGTCTTGGTCTCGGTCTTGGTCTTGAACCACGCGGTCTTGGTCTCGGTCTTGGTCTTGGACCCCGCGGTCTTGGTCTCGGTCTTGGTCTTGGAATTTTGGTCTCGTGCACAACACTGCCCGACAGCAAGGGGAGAGGATAAAACACTGATCAAGCGGTGTGAAGGATCTAACTCGATCGTACACTCGAAAACTCCACATTTCTAAAGCGCTACTCTGACGCTAAGAGCAAACCACCAGCTTATTATATATATTATACACTGTGTCCACGATAAAGTAGATCACTAGACTTTGTTAAATATCTTGGTCAATTGTACTATTATAGGTATTAAATTTGGTGCACATGAACTTCAGTCTATTCTATCTATACGCTGCAAATTTTATTACAATTGATGCAACGGTTACGAGGATATACCCTTATGAAATTGGGTGGTTCAGGAACCAAGTTACCAACACGTAAAACGCATAGAATTACGTCATTTTTCTGGCTACCGCAGGGATAGGCTGTTGTTTATAAGCGTCATTTTCGGAAACAATTACACTACGAGACCTGTCTTACGTAACAGTAGTTGGTTGTAAAGAAATGGTTTTCAGTGCAGAGGACAAGATTTTAATCAAGGAGTTGAGAGAGACGAAGGGGTATGGCGTAGGAGACTCATTACAGAATTTCCAATGAAAAATTGGTCCCTAGCTGGTGTCAGCAAGCTGTTAAAAAAGATTGCCGCAACCGGATCAATTGCAAGGAAACCACGAGACGCAAACAAAACCACGGACGCAAACAAATATCAATGCTGTCGGAGAACTGGTGCTGAGTCAGGACGATCAGCCGCGCACGCATCAGATCTGTCGATGCGTTTTACGTGTTGGTAACTTGGTTCCTGAACCACCCAATTTCATAAGGGTATATCCTCGTAACCGTTTCATCAATTGTAATAAAATTTGCAGGGTTTAGATAGAATAGACTGAAGTTCATGTGCACCAAATTTAGTACCTATAGTACTACAATTGACCAAGATATTTTACAAAGTCTAGTGATCTACTTTATCGTGGACACAGTGTATATTAGGCCTATTCACAAGCGTTATGTCGTATCGCAATCCATAGATCGATTGCCAGTGGCGGTTCAAGTCCGGTTGCCATAAAGCCTAGAGAGAGGAGGCGGAGCAGCTGTCATCACTGGTTTCGTTGAGGTTGAGAACGAGAAAGCTGGAAGACTGAATAGGTGAGACTTCGATTTGGGGTGGAAAGCCTGTGGGATAACCGGATAAGTGGAGAAGCCTGAGGCAGATGACGGTGGGCAAGCAGTGTGATTCTCATTAACGATAACGATAACGAAAATGTTCGTTAACGAAAATATAATGACTTCGTTAACGATAACTATAACTATAACTAAAAAATATCATTAACTATAACTATAACTATAACGAAAATAACACTAACGAAAATTCATCTTTATTTTCGTTAATGCAAAAAATAAAAATAGGAAGTGCAATATGGACGATTCGACATAAATGAGAACGAAAAAATTCGATATTTTTATTGTGCAATTTGTCAGTTACTTTGGAAACTTGTGTATTCATGAAGCTGAATGCACCAAAGGCTTTCAAAGCTCTGAGCAAATTGTGAAACAGCGTGTTATTACGAACAATTTTTCTTATAGCCTTAATTATTGTAACTAGGTAGTAACTAAAATTAACTAAAATAAAAATCCATTAACTATAACTATAACTATAACTAAAAAATAATACTAACTATAACTATAACTATAACTAAAATAAAAAACCATTAACTATAACTTTAACTATAACTAAAATAAAATCTGTAAGGAGAATCACACTGTGGGCAAGTGACGGTATTGTTCGAGGAACTGAGACTGTGCGGAATTCAGAGGACGTTCGTTCCGGAGTTGAGGTTCAGTGTGGAATTGCATGGGATCGGTTGGAAAACTTGAGGCGAGTGGTGACTGGGGCACCTAACAGAGAGCTATGAGGTGGATCGGGTAGAACGGAGTGGCTCGACCGGGTGAAGTCCCTATAGAAAACATGTACATTTACACGTTTTTACATTAGCCTACCTATAGGCCTAGGATTTATTTATTAATAGAGTGACACAAGTCAGAACAGTACTGTAAGCGTTGGACGACAGTAACCCTGTGAGAAGTGCACTGAATGCAGTGGCGGCGCCAGACTTTTTTTTAGCCAGGGCATAACCAGAGCAATTATACAAGTAACCAGTGCAGGGGCGGTTGATGCCCCAAAGTAATTATTGACAGGGCAAAAATTCTGGCAGGGCAACGACCAGGGCAAAGGCTTTTTAACCAGGGCATTTGCCCTGGCATGCCCTGGTGTAGTGCCGCCACTGACTGAATGACAGGCAGCCTATAAATTCCGTGTCTGTCGTTTTTATGCAGTCCTGTGGGCAGTACGCCACACGTAGGCCTACTTAGAAGCAGAGATTTCCCTCGATCAGCGTCACATAAACCCTTCAGAAAGAAGGCACATTACATAACAAAGAAGGCAGAGATAAAAAATTAACCTGGACATGTACGTTTTCACCTGGCAGTCCCACTGGCTTTTACTGCCCTGTGGACAGTTCGTGGCTTACTTGCAATTATACAAGGACAAACGGAAGAAAGATCCACAAGTGATCGACTGAGTCAGGACGAGTCTTGTCTTAATCTCACTCCTTCATGAGCTTGTGGGGTGCGGTGGTGTAGGGGTACGTTCGGTGCCTTGCAGCCGGAGGGTTGCGGGTTCGAATCCACCTCAAGCCGCCGCGTAGGGACCTTGAGCAAGTCCTTCGCGCACAATTGCTCAGGCGCTTCGGCGTGAAACTCCGATTCAGTGTCCGCGCTGTAGTCGGGAGCGCCTCTGAGTAGAAATCTTGAAGGGGCGCTATAACAAGTGCTCGAAATGAATAAATGAGGCCGATTCAGTTGTACTGGGAGCCGTGCCAATACCTTCCGTGCTTCTGACCTCCTGCGCCTCTGACATCCCGTGTGTCTGAACTTCCAATTACCTTACCTCCCCTCCAAAGCAGTCACTAGATATTGTCAGACTTCTCGTTTGGCAGTCAGACACTAAATGGTGTCAGCGTTCAACTATTTCTGTATTTCAACATACATGGACCCTCAGGCGACGCAATACCAACCATCGCATGCAGCTGCATCAGAAGCAGTAGAAAAAAAACGAAGGATCTTGAGGCTAATGCCAGCTGTCGTAACCTCCAACCGACGATTCACAGGTAGACATGACAGCATACCCTCGGCAGTATGGGCGCCCAGAAATGTCATTAAGTGCAACACAATTGCGCAATTCATCGGACTTGCGACCATCAACGCGTTCCAATGCCTTCACAGCAGTTGCGGCCAAGTGCTTAAAACTAGTCAGAGGTTGATTAAGTGTCTGCATGGTTAAAGGCACAAAACATTAAATTATCGTTAGGCCTACGGATGGCCAGTGGTTACTTAATTAGGACTATCCTATATGTAATACAACGCTACATCAATACGCAGTAGCGTAGCCGGAAACACTTTGTGGGGTTTCCATTGGACATGGTCGCAAAAGTTAAGTTTTTTGTATTTCGCATTTATAAAAGCATATAAATGTTTTCGGCAATTCATTGGGGGGGGTAGAACTCATCCCTCCCCCTAAATACGCCCATGTCAATAAGGAAACCCGATCGATAGCCGCTGCTTAGAAACCAAGATGCGGATCAACATCTACTCGATCAGTCCACTCCAAGTCCATTTCGGACCATCTCCAAAATTTTACAATCAATGTTCGTCGTCCACCTCCTTCTAATCATCATCACCAATCACAACAGGCCCAGTAATGAGAATTGTGAAAAATAACGGGGGGGGGGTAGACGTTGATTTATATGCAGTTTGGGTGTGAAATGTAGACTACTATGGGATCCTAAGAAAGACTGGGAGTTGAACCCCCCAATCCCCCGGCAATTCTCACCCTGAACAGGCCTACATCATGTATTAAGCCCTATAATTATTGCTGTTCTTGTAATTATACAATCGCTGGACAGGAATGGTACTCAACAGAAATTTATTCAGCAGATAAGGAGAGGTAAAACATGACACTGTGGATCACGTGGGCCAAAACTGTTCCGATGCGAATATCCGGAAGAGACAGCTGGGCCGTCGTATTCCGCGGTGTGTGGGCGCCAATGACTGGGCACAATAGATAACCAATCAACCGCACAATTGAGCCTAACAAGACCCAACAGCGGTCGACTTTCGCAGTAGAACTGCCTAGGCCTATAGACTAAGCCTAAATGTGCATGACAATTGACAACGTCCGGGCTGGCTTCAGTTTCATCATCACAGTATAAACGCTCTCAAGGATATCAATTTCACGGCAATAGTATTCAAACTGCAACGTTCATTTTTGCAAAACAAGTTTTAAACAAGTCCAGTAGCTTACAGACTGCGGTACAACAGCCGTTCAAAGTTCTTTCAAAATATCAAGAACGGGCGAACTGGTCTAGCGCCAGAGCTAGAGCAACTAGATAATTATAAACATGCAACAAACTGTATTCAACTTCTAATTTTGATCTTCTCCAAAACTGGGGCCTCTCCCATGCACCTGAAATTTCTGCATTGAGGAGCAAGGTTACGGTAATGGTAACACTCTGGCATGAAGAGCAGATCAGCACGGACGCGGGATCGCTTCCCGCTGCCCTCCCAAAGGTCGGCTCAGTCCTTCATTTGCCAGATGGCGTTGGTAAAATGAGCAAGAGGACGTGATGGGCACCTTGCATGGCTGCCAAACAGTTACATTCAACTTCTGTAATAACTTTAGATCATCTGTTCATACTATGAATTGTAATAATACTGCTGCGTGTCAGTTTGAAATAATAAATGAAGATTATTATTAGTGAAGTGCACAGTACATAATTATGGAAGTCTAAATATTCTCCTCAGACACCATTGTTGAGGGGCATCTAGCTTATGTCCAGGTCTCAGTTCTATAAAATATGTACCGGTAAACAGTTGAATTTTTGGCTCCAACCAAATGTTCATGCTCCAAAGTCCCCCCTCCCCAATTAATGCTGTTCATACAGTCAAGGGCAATAGTTATTTGTCGTCAGACCTCAGGCTCGCTGTTGCCATCACCCTCGATGTTTGGCCCAAGGCAAGTGAACCCTCCAATCAGTTTCACCAAGTTTCTTGCAACCTGTATGCAATCCAAACTCAAAGGAGGTTGTGCCATTGGAGAATCTTGTTCTGTGAATGGTTCAAATTCATTTAAAAACAAAACTTGCAAACAGAATGTACTCGATGAAAACCTTAAAATTTAAAAAACCTTTAAATCCACAAGTTTCTAAGATCTAAAAATCAATATGCAAAGCATCACATCAGGCCTCATCCATCCACAGAAGTTTCGGTTTTCTTATTGGTCCGATGGCCACCTGTATTGTGGCTGTTTTTCTCTGACTCTAACCCTCTTCTTGCTTTTATATGGATACTATGCCATATGGGGCTATCATACTTCCAAAGTTTTCCAGATGGTTCCATTGCCTTCTTGCCCCCTGGGGTCATGGCCTCGTCATCACGTACTCACTTGGTCAGTTTCAGCTCAAATAGGGAACCCGCAATTAAACCCCGGCTACTTTCACCGCCATGGACAAAAACTCTATCTGAACCTGAGCAACACACATGTCCAGCACGACCGATACCCGTATCACCAAGTAAAAACCAGCGCATAGTCGGCTTTAACTCTAGGAGAAACATATCCGAAACTGGATCCCTGTTCTTCCCATCAAATGTCCATCCACCATGTACAAGGACGATGCTTTTACTGCAGCACACTGACACATGGTGCCTTCGACAGTTCATCCCTTTTTCCACTGGAGACAAAGTCGATACCAGTGAACCCACGGATCCGAGCATCGTGGACGGCACAGACGCAAGTTTCTTTTCAAGAGGCAGGACCTCCAGAAGTTTGTCGTCCCTTCCTCCGATAATAAGAATCTTCGATCCAATAACGTGAAGGCTGTGGCCTGTCCTTGATGTCACAGAAATAACGTGTTCGCTGTACTGAAACAATCCTTTTGTAACGTCTCCTTTCAGAATGAATGCACTTCCTGTCCGACGTTGCATTCGCAAACTGCCTTGTCGCCCGACTACAAGGATGCTGCCATTACCCAGTAAGGTAGCCGTGTGGGAACTAAGTCCAGCCCCCACTGGGAATCCAGTAGTCTTTGGATAAGACCAAACACTACTGACTGTGTCATAAATAACAACATCGCTCACTCGAGACTTTCCTGTCCAACCACCAATCAGAACAATGTATCGGTTGTCAATAACAACACTGGCGTGATGACTAAGCGTTGGGGAATTTTGAGTTTTAACTTCAGCCCAGGTTCCATTTCCAAAGTCGTATCGATGTAGCCCACTGAGTGGGGTTGTACTGCCCGCTTTATTTATTCCTCCATGCACAAACAATGCATCGTTGACTACACATCCGATGTGGTATGCCAGAGATGGTCCGCCTGGTGTCACCATCTCTAGATTAATGGGCATCTTATCAGCATGTTGGTTTGCCATTGAAATACCTGAAACACAAATTATTAATTTTAAAACACCTTTCTGACATAATTGTTCACACCAAGTTTAAAAGGAATGTTGCTTTACTGCCAGTCTGTAATAGCAGTAAAACAACACAAATTATATCACGAATTATTATTATTATTATTATTGTATGAGACTTATAACGTGTAAGTTAATACAATTAAATACACCGCAAAAGTGCTAACAGTAGCTTGGCCTACTACAGATGACATAAACAGACATGTCTTCAAATTCTTCCTGAAGCTTCTGATAGAAAGTTGTGGAACATGGAGTTCAACAGACAGCACATTCCAGACCACTGGGACATATGCACAGAATGTTCTTGTAAGAGTCACAGTGGCCTTTTCGGATCGCACTAAGTTATCGTAAAACTATAAAACTAAAACTGGTCAGCAGGCGCTCCGGTCTGCCATGCGAAATGACTTGATTGAACCCTGCTTTCAAACCACCACCAGTGCTCGTCAGGACTTCTCAGTTGCGGCACCGCGAACCTGGAATGCTCTTCCGCCCTCTGTTTGTGTCACAAATGCTGCATATGACTATGGTTTTCTCTAGACTTGTACAATGTACATGTATGCAAACATCTAGTTGTTGATCATTACTACAAAGTCGGTCACATTTAAGGACAACAGAACTGCTGAACATTTCAGATTAAGCTTGCTGAATGTCCTCATGTCCAATTCGTTTCTTGTTCCAAACCAGTTGTGCCTTGACAATGTTTATCTTCAAACTATTCTGACTCATCCATTCCTCGATGCACTTGACACACTCTGTAAGTGCTCAATAGCTGTTGAAGCATCCAACTTAGAGACCTCTGTGCCTCTTGACCTCACTGTGTCATACTTGGTAAGCAAATCTTGCTTATTTACTCATTCAATATTACTACACACAGTGGACCATGAGCTTTAGGCAGCTGCAACAAAGGTTTTCAAATGCTATCAATCAATAAACATACACTTGATATAGCTCCCCTTCAAGATATTTACTCAGAGGCACTCCTGGCCAAGCAACGGCTGAAAAGAACGGTTTTTAGAGATGAGGAAAAGGTTGAGGGATTTGTCCTTGTTAGCAAACGCCATATACGGTAAGAACCTAATATGCAGAACTTTGGCTCCTTCTTAGTCTACCACTCGACCCTCTCTATCCATGAAACATATTTGAACACTGCATCATGTAGTCATTTGGGGAACAATAAATGAAAATGAAATGAACCAATGCAGCACGGAAAAAGGCAATCCAAATTTTGTTACTCTGTCAAGAAACCCTGTGCGCTCCACAACTTTACTCTGTATAACCCAGCTGCCTGCTACTGTTTCACGTCAACAGAATAGCAAGCCCATACCATGGTACGGGCTTGATTCAGAATATGCTTCATGCTCCGAACAGAAGTGCAACGTGCCAACATATATGATACATAGGCCTAATCTAAAAGAAAACTGAAAAGACTGCTACAGAGCTGAACCAATCATCTATTTACAATAGTCCAGAATTCTATTACTGCACTTTAAATTAAATATTTCAATTTAAATTAAGTCAATCCTAATTTGTATTACCGCAGTGAAATAGCGACACCTCTAAGAAAGACGTAATTTGTTCATAAATTTAAAACGCAAAAACTTCGGTGCACACCAAAGATTTTGGTGTACACGCTGCCATAGAGTCACTAACGATGGTAGATTGTTTTCTGCGCAATAACACTGTGCGAAAATCAGCCCAATTTAAAGCAGATTTAAAGCGTTTTGTTCAAAACATAATCTATCTCTTACATTATGGTTCATAAGCAAATTTTTATTTAGTCCAGACATCGAGACGCAAGGGAAGGAGTTCCAAATGGCGCTGGTAAACAATAATTATTGTAATCTCGAAATTATTAAAGAGATACTTAATTAAAGGCTAAGCGCAGGGCAACCAGTCTTAACCGTGTTGAAGGAGAAGGGCGACTTATCTTTGGCATGACACAGTGTTGTTAATCAATAGCTAATCAATAAGACTAGTGCATCGCCTATTCACAAGCGCTGCGTCGTTGAAGAGGGATTCTTTAGATACATCAGAGTAATTAGCTAAAAACTCTCCTTTGGTGTAGATTGTAGATTGTAATCACCAACAAGGCACACAGACTTAGTTAAAGCTAGTAGGCCTAGTTGAGATATATTATTTAGTTTATAACGCGAAAAGCTAGTACAGTTGACCCAACTCAGGAGTTGTATAATTTCATTAACACGTACAGTAGGCTACTGTTACAGTTTCCAGTTTTCCATCATTTAAATTGTATCGACCACGAATTAAAGAGCAGCAGATTGCCATCATAGATCTGAATTATTATTTGTTCGTTAATAGGCCTAATTATAATTTAAATTGCAAGTAGTCTTTATGATACAATCATGACTGTAACTGTAGGCTAATAAGCCTACTTGTTTTGCGCGATTAACAAATCCACAATTTAATCAATTCAATTGATAAACATTGAGGTTGTCAGCACTCTAGCTTATACAAAATGTAGACCATTATAACAGCCTAAATCTACCACGACTAAATCTACCACGTCTCTTTAATTATAACATCGTAGCCTTTTCGTTCGTTTTACCACTTCAGAAAGTCTCAGCCTAAGTCGGTAAATTATTTCGACATCTATTCGTTGCATCGCTCTAATAAAATAGCGCTACATAAGTTGTCGATATTTCGAGCGGTTGCTGCTGCTGCGGCGTGCTACATGTACCTGTGCTGTTGGCGCCTCCATCTCCATAGCAATGGTCCATGCTTGTGGGGGCTTTAATATAAACAGTGGGGCGTTGCGTCCAAAGTTTACCCATTTAGATGAGTTGGACACGTAAGCAAAGCGTTTCATTCTTTCGGTGCCAGTTGAACGCTGCAGCTTCAGACTAAGAATTGAAGCTTAGTAGGCCTAGGCTACACCTAGACAAATTCTTACGATCGAAATTCATCAACGTCTAAGTATTTATGCAGTACAATTAAAATCTACAGTAAATTATTGCCACGAAATATCTCGACGTTGCTACTAAGAATCTGATTGTGGGAGTGGCAATATGACGTGGCGTGCATGGAACATGTGGCCGAAGACAGCGTTGACCCTCTGTTGCCTGTTGCTTTTCTCGGCAAGTGTTATTCCGAGATCAGGTGCTGAGGCAGGAGAAGATATAGTTTTAGGTGAAGCTAATGTTGACACATTGAGTGATGAGGATGCCAGTCATGCCTTGGTCTACGACGCCTCCAACTTCCGGTCGGAAAGCGACAGAAGACGGATGCATTTCGTCATGCTCTTCAAGGCCAGGTTCGTCGTTAAGGTTTCTATCGTCGTTTACACATGCAGGCATTTAATTCGCATGGACCATTAACCCAATGAATTCTCAGTCAGGCCGACCGTATCTATCTGTCTAGCTGCGTGCACGCTGTTTAGAGTGTGTTCATGTGAGGGTTTTTTTTAATGCAAGATATTGTGCTCTGTATTTCTGTGAGTTATATTGTTTCAATAATGTGTGTACATGTGTTTGTGTGTATGCTACAATGTTGTAAAAACGTCATCATCATCATCGTAAATGTTGTGCCCTTCTCTGGAGTACGACCGTTTCCACGACTCTTTGCCAATTGTCCCAGTCTTGAGTTCTTTTCCAGGCTGTGTGTAGACCAAAAAACTGTACTAGCTTTTCGCGTTATAGATCCACCTCTACTGTCTGGATTTGTGTTTGCCCTGGCCATCCCGTCCCACTGGTCTCTTCCAGCTCCTTGGGTGGGGTAGAAATCAGGACTCGAAATGCTATTACACCATGAGTAGTGATCCCATCCTAAGCAAAAAAGAACTGGAATGCCAACGTCAGGCACCATCTTAATATAGAAATTTTTTCTTATACGGCATTCCAGTCATCAAAAAAGAACCCGAACACCATTCGAGTGCGTTCCGATCCCAACCGATCCCTGACCTTGAGAAATGCCCAAACATCCAGAGCCTTAATGCTATATGCTTATAATACGCTTGAATATACAGGCATGCAAATTCAGTCACTTTGTTTAGGTGTATAATACTGTTACAAAATACTTAATTTCTAAGAATGTATTCTTATATATTCATGTACACAAACTGAAATAATTGATATAATTTGCTAGTGTTTGCCTCTATATTTCATCTTGTTATATAATTATGTGAATGCCATTTATTTTTTCTGTTTTGTAATTGATCTTTTGCAGGGATGCAGAAGTTATGTCTCTTGAACGAACGTTTGATAAGCTAGCCAAGAAATTCAACACAAAGGAATCTATGGAAAGAATTGTTCTTGCCAAGGTTAGTTCAGTGGTGGTGGTGGTGATGGTGGTGGTGGTGGTGGTGGTGGTGGTGGTGGTGGTGGTGGTGGTGGTGGTGGTGGTGGTGGTGGTGGTGGTGGTGGTGGTGGTGTGAGCATGACAACATAGGTAGGTATCCAACCCATGTTAGATAAGGCTCTAGCCATCTGGTTCTTCTTTAGACTACCTGGTAAGCCTAAAGAGGGTCTACCAATATTAAACCAATTTGAGTTCATTCTCAATATATTATTATACTGGTTGATATTATTACAACCAAATGTAAATATGTATTTACAATAATTTTACATCCATGTTGGTGTTATATTAACTAGCAGTTTTAAGGCTATAACATCAAATTTAAGGTAAAACTCACCACACATCATCCTACATAAGTCCTGACTTTGTATTGTTCCTTGTTTCTCAACTTTTTACTCTGGACATCATCTTAACACTGAAAATGATTGTTATTACTTTTACAGATTTGCCAGATAAATGTCAGTGAATAGGCTGGTTTTATTGATACAGAGGTTATGTTGTGTCAGGAAATTCTAGGATATACGTTGAAATTTACAGTCTATGATGCTCTTACAGTGATACAGAGGTTTATTGATACAGAGGTTATGTTGTGTCATGAAATTCTGGGATTTACTTTCAAATTTACAGTCTAGGATGTTCTTGCAGTGACTTACATGCAACTGTTGCTTTTTATGTTCACAGATTTCTTGTGTTGATCAGATTTCTGAACTTTGCCAAGAAGTTGCTACAAATGAAGAATCTGCGTAGGTTTGATTTCTCAGCAGCGTTTAGTAATCTGTTTTGTTTCACTGCATCTGATATACCGGTACTCACATTGAGATCATACCTTCAGGTTGGTTTTGTGACTTTTGCTGGCTGTATAAACTACAATAGTTAAGTAGGCAGTCATGACTGGCCAAAGGTCTGAAGATGTCTGGGACTCTGTTAGGATTATGTGCCAAGGACATGTTACTGTTGTTTATGGATAAACTGACCAATCACATCTAACCTCTGACCATTTGTCCTTTGAACCTTGAAGATGTTGGTCAATGTCTTTTGCCCAGGAGAGGATATTAGATATTAGTTGACATGGACAGGAATGTAGACACTGGTCCAATTATCTCTTGTGGTATATATATATATATATATATATATATATATATATATATATGGTCCAATATATTGTATATGAAACCTCTTGTGGTATATATATATATATATATATATATATATATATCACAAGTATAATTGGTCCAGTGCTACATCACTATATGTTTACCATTGAATATGAATGGTATATATATATATATATATATATATATATATATATATATATATATATATATATATATATATATATATATTATATAGAACCTTATAACAATAGCATCCCATAATTCGTGATCGTATCGTATTTAAGTATTTATAAAGCGCATCTCATAGGGTGAACCGTTCAGAAGCGCTCCCAGTGTGCTAAGCCCCGCGAAAATAAACAGGTTTTGAGAAAAGCGAAGGAAGAAGAGAGACTGCCAGAGAGAATTTTACAGCGAACAGAAGGAGAAAGAGCATTCCAAAGAGAGGGACCAATTGAAACAAAGGAACGAGCCTGAGCCATAGCAGTTCTACTACGGGAACCAAGAGGTCAAGTCTATTGCAGGAACGAAGTGGACAGTGGGAGGAAGCTGAGTGAGGCCGAAGAATTACACCAACCAGATATTGAGGGGCAAGACCCTTCTGAGCCTTTCAAATCAGAGAGAGGATTTTAAATTGTATGCGAGCATGCAGAGGGAGCCAATGAAGTTCGTCAAACATAAAGGTAGAGATGTGAGAGTACCGGGGAAGGCGGGCTATCAGTCTAGCAGCTGTGTTGAGGACTGACTGAAGAGGAGAGAGACGAACCTTAGGAAGACCAACAAGAAGAGTCACAGAATATATTTATATTTATAATTATTAGGCAATCATGAAAATATTACTTCTGCACTTTAGCCAAAGCCGGTTATTACTCCCACCCAATAAAGGTATAGATATACAGACTAATCTAGCAGACAGACAGTCAGACAAACTGAGTGTATTAATGAAGCACAGAGACAGAGTGGCAAGTAGACAGAATGACAGAAAAAACGTGCCAACGCTGCATCAGTTTAAAAATAAACTAAAATAATACCTAATGAACTCTCTGTGTCTTTAGAGCACCATGCCCTGTGTTGCAGTTATTTTGTTATTAGCCATTGTTTATTTAAGTATATTTGCTTTGTTCACTGATGTTTTGGTATACCAAGTTAGGATACTGCTATTGATGTTTACTCACGAAATTGTTATTTATGATTTACTCCATTGGTTGCATTACGATTGAAATTGGGCGACCCCATTGTTCACTGCATGTTATTTCTGTTTACGTTGTCTGTGATTACGTGATTATGTTTTCTTCGGTGAGCAATAAAGCATTTATTGATTGATTGATTGAAAAAAGAGAAACAGACAGAGAAAAAGAGAAACAGACAGAGACAAAGAGAAACAGACAGAGACAAAGAGAAATAGACAGAGACAAAGATGGTTAATTTATCTGTAACAGACAAAACTGTGGAAAGACATCAGCTACTTATAATAACAGAAAATATCATCATCATATTCGTTTATTCGTTTATTTAACACAAAACTGTCGACAAAACGCAACAGAATACATGAGTTATTTAGAGAGGCAGTTTTTCATCTAATAGACGTTTTTGAAAAGCATGCATGGAACGAAGATCTCATTGTTAATAATCAATTGTAATAGTAGTGTTACGGAAAGTTTATAGACAACATTCTGGTCTCAGATCAAAATTCCTGGCATCAGGTAGAATTGGATGGCGCTTATGCATTTGATAAACTTTTCTATCCTTATTCTATACCTTCTGTTTTAAACTACTTTCAGCCAGCAGCACTAGTCTTGCAGAAGTTTTTACATGCCTCGTTTCCTCACTGAACAAAAATTCTCTCCTAGACACCATTTCTAAATCTCTTATAAATTCTTTGTTAGAGTCATAACTATTGCATCAAAATATGTGCATATAACACCTGTACTTACACAATTGGCTTCCTTTCAGCATGTGTTTTTATGTTTTTCCAGTCTGGTCGTATTTGACAAGAATGGCTCTCCACAGTCTGTGTATTCTGGCAACCAGGACTATGAAAGCTTGAACAATTTCCTTGAGGAAATGTTAGGTGCATATATGGACGATTTGAATGAGGTACATACAGTTTAGAAACCATTTTTCATACTTATTTATCTAAAACAGTTTTATAAATATATTCTGTGACTCTGTTCAGCTGTAGACTGCATGTCCCAACTTGGATTATGTAAGTTGTAAATATTGTGGATATCTTTTGTAGTCAATGTTCTGTCATTCCTCCCAAGACAAGGCAAAGTGTAATGACCATGATCCTTGGTAATTAATTTCATGACATAAATGCCAATGTATGCCAATGGTGGTGTGTATTCAAAACATCCAACGCCTAAATAAGATCCCTGAGAAATTATTGCTATTCTTGAAATTGCATATCTATTCATGCATTTTTAAAAATTGTATTTAACTTCTTAGATTATGGAGTTTTGATATTTTTTTTATCTTGGATGCAACCTTTTATCTTGGATGCAACCTTTTACAAACTAAAAAGCTCAGACCATGTAGATTTCAAAAGTTGAGAAATATGAACTCAGAATGGATCTTACGATTCACCTAAAGCATCATTCTGAAAATAAACTGAGGACAACTTATGGTATGACTGAAAACTTAAATTTACAGTGTTAGCACATTAATCCACAGGTTGGGATCTCTGGAGTTTTACGTTTGTACTGCTGCTGATTTTCTTCTAGGTTCCTGTTCCGATTCCAAAGAAAAGTTTGATGGAGTTAACAGAAGAAACCTTTAGTGAACAGATAGCCTTTGGTCATGCCTTCATCAAGTTCTATGCTCCATGGTGTGGCCACTGTCAAAGCTTAGCGCCTGTGTGGGAGGAGCTAGCCAAATCATTTGAACACAGTGAATGGGTGACTGTTGGCAAGGTTGGATTTACTAATAAGAGTTTCTGCTGTGTTTCTTAATTCATAAGTTATTACTAAATAAGCAATAATGTACTTCTGCGGTTCAGGTGGACTCCAAATCAGCCTGCTTCTGTGAACAATGAAGCTATCCTGGTAGTAGGAATGAATGTAGTTAAACATAATAGACAATTAGGTAGTAGTGTAACAGTATCACTTAAAATCATGGTTATTTATGTTTGAACTTTTCTTTGCAAGTAAACTTAATAGCATTTTCTTATTTACGGTTCACAAATGAAAACAACTTGCTTTACATTTCAGGTTGACTGCACCAAGTTTGGTCAGCTATGTGCCAGACATGATGTCCGTGGATATCCAACACTAATATATTTCACCAAGGGTAAAAAGGTTGGATAATGCATGATTTTCATTTTGGTACATGTTAAAGAATTCAAACAAAGTATTTAGTAAAATTCAGGTACTTGTCGTTAAATTTAATATAATTTTTTATTATGCAGTGAGTATAATGCACATATATTGTATAATGAATAATACTGTTCTGGACATTTGATTTTCATATTTAAGTTGTACCCTAGCAGCAAATACATGTATTGAGTGATTTTTTAAAATTTACTGGCAGCATGAAGAGTACAATGGTGCCCGTGACCACAGTTCATTGAAACAATATGTGCTGAAAAATAAACAAAGGTTCGGCGTTGATGCTGGCTTAGATGATGGAAATCAGTTCACTGATGAAGGCATTCCGGTTAGTACAATGTCATAAGTGAACTTTGTTGAATAACTTCCAAATCATTCATGCATTATGTTTTATATTGTTTTGATTTTCGAATTAACATTTATTTACTTATTCGTTAAAGAACAATTTAAAGACATACATGTATTAATATTATTGTTGTACATCAGTGTTAATGTTTTATTGTATTGTATTTGATCATTTATAAAGCGCTTCTCACAGCATAAGGCTTTCAGAAGTGCTCCCAGTGCGAGGTACTCTGCGAGAAAAGGAAGATAGATACAACCAGAGAGGATGGTAGAGCACAGAGAAGGAAGTCCATTCCATAGAGAGGGACCTATGCAGGCATAGAATGTGGATTTAGCCTTTGTGGTCCTAACACGGGGAGCGAAGGGGTCAAGCCGGTTAGAGGATCTGAGAGGATGTAATGATGTGGCAGAGAGGAAATGGAGAATTTTGTGACAACGATATTTTGAAGCAACGCCCAGTTGAGATTGAGCATGAGAATGAGAATTTTAAGTTGGATGCACGCAGAGAGAGGGAGCATTTTTGTCTTTTTTATTCTCATCCATTACCATTATTACTGGCTGCATTATTGTATTCATGCAATTCTCTTATCACTGTCCTCTTCTTATACTCATACGTTATTCTAGCTACTTCAGTAATTAGACTGCATGGCAACTCCATTTGCTCATTTGCTGCAAATCTTAGGATTCCAAAACCGTTGATTAATGAAGCCTTACCTATTTTGGAACTTAGCAGAGGAGTGATTGAGTCTTAGCAATAACATTTCAGACCTGCTAATCAGTAGGCATGAGTAGTGATTTATATTGTTTGTGCAAAACAAATATTGTCATGGAACAAGTAAATAAGTTTACAGCCAAGCGATATTTAATTTCATTATGTGTTTGATGATCATTTTTACAATGTTCTCTGTGGAGGTTTTATTTTAACCGGCTTATGAATATGGTGTGTGGTTCTCCGTTGACTCTTCCAGATACGAGATTATGTCATCCCATTGTCAGATGACACTTTTGTGCATAGAATTTCGGAAGGAACCAATTTCGTGATGTTTTCTGCTCCAGACTGTAGTCACTGCAAAGCACTGGATTCTGACTGGAAGTCACTGGCGCTTGTATTTGTCAACAAAGGTGTTGTCTTCTCAAAGGTATTTACAACTGACTCTAACTGATAATCAATTCAAATAAAATCAATGAGGTAGGTAGAGGCAGGGCAGTTCGAGTCAAACCTTTAGATCTGGCAGGTAGATGGAGAAATGCGTTTTATGGGAGGCACAGGTGTCAATCCCTATGACATTGGAGTTGGTGATTCCTTCAGTATTTAGAAATGGTGGATGTCCTCCCACTATTTGAGAATTTCTTCAAGTTTTTGAAAATAGTTATGCCATGAATAAGATGACCAAACATGTTGACGTCAAACACCTGTCCTGCTAATATGTTTGCCAATAAACAGATTTGAGAACAGGAGTTACTTGGTGATTTTGTATCAAGAGCAGTTAATAAAATGTATTTATTACAGCAGTCTCTCAGTAAATTCACAAGGGATGTAAGAGACATACAACTACGTGAACTTGGTGGACTTTTGGGGAGTTTTCCATCATGCTATTACATGGCATCCTCAGACTTCAAACCCTGGAGGCATCTATACAGTATCAACATGACATTGTGTTAGGCTGCTCTATACATTGTTTCTTTACATTATTACAATTAGAGACGGGTTTATAGTATTACATTTAATGATAACCTTTGAAGGGAATGGGATTGTTTGCATAAATACTGAGATTAGTGCTCAGTACTTATGCCAACAATTGCTTACAAAGATGAGCAATCATATATTTATACTGGCAATAACCTTGTGAGTAATGGCTTGGCCTATAGGGCTTGATTTGTGTGCCGTCCATCATCAACTGTTTAATTGCAACTGACTGTTTTTGATGTTATGTTCAACTATGTGTTTATAGCTTGACTGTACGAAGTATGGAAATACCTGTTCTGGACAAGCAATTTCATCTTTTCCAACTCTTATTATGTACAGTAATGGCAGACGTGTAAGTATTTAAGTTTCATTCAAAGAAATTGTGTAATAAAATAGCTGCATATACAATTTGGATTAAAACTGATGGTGGTGGCAGTGATGATGATGATGATGTCGGCGGCAGCAGCGACGACCATGAGTGCGCTGCTGCTGATGATGATGATGGTGATGATGACAATGTTGATGAAAACCATGTACATTGCAGCGAATTTCTCCTACTGTGCCTTATAAATTTTGCTTTTTATCCATCTAGTTTAACTTGCAGGAATCTTGCTTGCTTGCTTGCTTGATTGATTGAGCCACAGGCTAAAAAGTCAAATCTTGCGACGACTAGTTCGATCACTTACAATCATTCAATCGTCGTGAAACTTGGCAGATAGACTCGCCCTCGCACACACTTCATTCTATCAAAATTTCAGTTCCCTCAAAAAAGGCTAGCTTATAGAATCGGGGACTAAACTTTTCGAATCGGGGAATCCCCTTTTCCGATACGCAGCGTTGTGATTGGCCAGCGTTGTGATTGGCCGCAGTCGTAAAATGAACGCGGACTATATATTTGTAGAGGTAACTGCTTCATAAGACGCATTATAGGATACTAGATGGATATAGTAAAAACTTTGTTTTTACGGGCTGTATTTTTATTATCCATCTAGTTTAACTTACGGAAATCTTGCTTGCTTGCTTGAATGTTTGTTTGTTTGAGCCACAGGCTAAAAAGTCAAATCTTGCGACGACTAATTCGATCACTTACAATCATTCAATCGTCCTGAAACTTGGCAGATAGACTCGCCCTCGCAGACACTTCATTCTATAAAAATTTCAGCTCCCCAATAAAGGCAAGCTTATAGAATCGGGGACTCAACTTTTCGAATCGGGGAATCACCTTTTCCGAAACGCAGCGTTGCCATTGGCCAGCGTTGCCATTGGCCGCAACAGAAACGGGTGCGCTGCCTCATTAAACGCACGCTATGTTGTAAAATGAACGCGGACTATTTTCAGAGTACACGTTATAGGATACTAGATGGATATAGTAAAAACTTTGTTTTTACGGGCTGTATTTTATTTCTCTCTTTCTTTATCTTTCTGCTTATTCATTCATTCATTCATTCATTCATTCATTCATTCAGAGCATTTATATAGCGCCCCTTCAAGAAACTACTCAGGAGCGCTCCCGGCCCAGCCACGACTAAAGAAAAAAGACTTGAGGGACTTGTAGAACCCTGTCAGATGGCTTACAAGTAAAAAACGGAGCTTAAGTGGTAGGTCATTCCAAATGGAAGGGCCAACAACCGAGAAAGCACGGCGCTGCCTAATAGCCAAGCGAGTCCGTGGAACAAGGAACTCACCCCTCGTCGCAGAGCGAAGCACCCGACGCGCTGGAACATCAGACACTGGGCGGCAAAGATCACGCAAGTAAGATGGAGCGCAGCCAAGAACACAACGAGAAACAAGAGCAGCAATGCGATATGAGATACGCTGAGACACAGGCAGCCAATGCAACACATCACGCATGTATGCAGAGACAGGAGAGTACTTAGGAAGCCGTCCAATAAGCCGAGCAGCCGAGCGTAGAACTCGATCTAGTCGCCCCAAAACACCAAGGGGAAGGCCAGCAAGTAGAGAGGAACAGTGGTCAATTCGACTAGTAACAAAGGCATGAACAAGGACCACAACTGCATCATGAGAGAGAGAGAGCGAGAGACCACTCGAAGCTGACGAAGCTGATAATAACAACTCCGTGCAATTGAGTTCACATGTTGAGATAAAGTAAGCTCGGAGTCAAGAGAAAGTCTAATGTCTTTTCAAACTTTACTGCCACATGTATGAACGTAATGCACTGTTGGTTATTTAAAGTGTAACAGGCCAAAAAGCATTGTTTTTAAGTATTGTAATAATGTTGAAATTACTTTAAAATCACTCTCAGTTAATTGGATTTTATTTATGAATAGTTATAATTTTTCACTGCTTGTAGCTGGAGAAGTATGATGGCATACTTAACTACAACTCTATTAAAGAGTTTGTGTTTTCGATGAAAGATATGTCAGCTGAAGACGGTGTCTTACCAGATGAAGTGGTTAGTTTTGTTAATCTATAACTAGGTCAAATACATCCTCGCTACCAAACACCTACTACAAACAATGCAAAGAAATAATATAATTAAGATTTTTACAGCACCCAAAAAGTGAAGTAACTATCATTTCATCAAGGTGTGTAGTTTTGCTGAAATGTGTCACCTGATTGCATTCAAGTTTGCTTATGTACTTGGTATGTGTGGAATAAAGCCACAATATCTGCTGTTATTGGTAGCAAGCCTTCTAACTCACATCTGAATGTGCAAGTGGTCAATCATGACTACTTATTGCTGAGTGTAGTAAATAAGGCTCTACTCTGCAGGCCTTGCTCCCTGGAACTTTTTGGATATTGGTAGCTCTTACAGATCCAGAATTTTACAAGGAGGGCCAAGTTATTTTAACAATCTTTCTGCTACTTTACAGGCAAGGTTGTACTAAAAGCTACTGGGAAAACCATGTTTCTCATTAAAGGATTAAAAACTTTTTGTTCTGTTGTTTCTCTTTCTTGCCTTTTCAGAAGGTCATAATTTCATATGTATCTAGTAGAGCTTTGCTATAAAATCTCAAAGTTTCCTATACTTTTTAGTTTCTCATGATGTTTAATTACCAGTACCTAATTTTCAGTAGGCAACCCTCATCCAGTGGATAATAGTATTAAATTTATGTAGGACAACTGGGATTACTTCACTGCTGTGCAACCATGGGATATCAGATTTCTATGCTACAGAAATGCACACCTTATAAACCTAAGCTGGATACTACCTCTTTCGTGCAACTGCTTGGAATTCCTCAGAAACAATTTTCATAAATGAAGATGAACTTCATTTAATGCTACAGTCATAATGAATGACTCAGACTTGCAACTTGTATCATGTTTTAGAATTAAACCAGATTAGAAAGAAATTTTTCGCTTGCAGAATATGCTGTAAAGTTTCTTTAATTTCTCAAATAATTTTCTTTTGCAGAGTTTTGTAGTTGAACTGGACAATTCAAATTTTGAAGAGTATATTGGAGCTGGTTACTGCTTGGTTAACTTTTTCAAGCCTTGGTGAGTTTAAGTTAAGTTTTCTCCTGCTGCTAGCTATGACATCAAAAAACATTGTTTGAGCTTAGAATTGCAATACTTTAGTGTTTCTGAGTGCTTGTCCTTAAAATTTCAAGTGTGTGTCTATAATAGCCTTAAGAAAGGATGTAAAGGTTGTGGCATATAATAGGCTACTCAGCTGTACGTTATTGTAAATTAGCTAAGAAGAAAACTAGAAAAAGTTCACTCCAATGAATCCAGCATTACAAATAGTCTTTTCCTAATTGCTAGAAAATGTATGCTTTCAGTAATTGTTAAAGTTGTGTAGTTGATTGTATGGAGTGAGCATGTATGCATAAACTGGGTCATGTTTTCAGGTGTGACTTTTGCAAGAACCTTGCTCCTATTTGGCAAGAGTTGGCCTTAAAGCTCTCTAATGATAGGGCAATAACTATTGCGAAAGTTGACTGCTCCATTTCCGATGTGATGTGCGAACAGCGCGGTGTAAGTATGCCTGGTTTAAAGAACATTTCAATTACATTTAAAACACATACTGACTAAGTGACATCGTTTCAGTCAGATAACAAAGGTTCAATGCCCGGTGTAACATTAAACATAAAACTTACTCTGGAAGTGGCATGATATAATTTTGTGATTACAATTTCAATTATATCAACAATTAGTCATATAATTAATACATATCCCATCATGGTTGTTAAAATGACATTTTAGGTACTGTAGTTGATGAGCATGTGTTAGTGTAATTCTGTAGTTCTTTAAGGAATAAGGACTAGTCCAGTCTAGGTGTGACAGTTCTTTCTATTGTGAAATGTGTCTTTCAAAAGTAGCAGATAAAGCACTGGATATTTTCTCACATTTGGATGAAAACGAACTGGGATGTGCTTGTTTGGGCAGGTGAGTCCATTTGATATGGGCTCATTAGGGTATGGAAAGATAGGGTAGCCAAAGTGTGAGGTTTACTTTAAGCTGTATGGTACAGAAATGGGTATTAATTATCTTGGTGTGATTTGTACTTTTTATAGGTTAAAGGTTATCCAACCATAATGCTCTATCATCACGGAAAGATGAAGGACTTCTATACTGGTGCACATGATCTTGAATCTCTCTATAACTATGTGGTTTCTCAAGTTCATCACGTGGAATTCTGATCGCTGGACATTTTGAGGCATATGACCAACAGCTGTTGCAATAAAGAGAACAGATCTGCTCTGAACTTAACCTTAATTGTTAACTCCAAACTTCTAAAGCGCCACTCAATAGCCAAACGCAAGGCACCAGCTTATTCACCTTTGTGTTATGAGTACAGCAAATGAAAGCGGACTTTCAGAGGGTGGAATCCTCAATAAAGCTTTCCCTAGGGACCCATAAGAGTTTTAAAATTTCATTTTGTCATAATTATACTCTTGATGTGGACACGGAACTGTTCATTTTCATACTGAAGTGTCGATAATTTTCATATACCTATTATTAATGAGCCGAAATCTGTATTATTTATACAATGTTTAGAAGAATCTATCAGAAATCAGAAATTTCCGATTTTTCGGACATTAGGCCCTAGATATATGCTAACTAATATGAAAGTGTAGTCTGGACTATTATTGCATCGTAGATCAAAACTGGATATCTGATAAACAATTAAAATATTAATTTTTTAATCTTACGTACCTAGCCTTATGTAGTTGTATTATGCTAATTTTGTTGTGTATTGTGTGTTTCTAGTGTTATAGTTGCTGTTTTCTTTAGTGCTTGTTTTGCAGCTAGAATAAATAAACTGATTGATGTGCTGCAAACCTCAGTTTTGCTTATCGTAGTTCCTCTTCTTCGATCACTTCTCTTCCTCAATGCTACGTAGGCCTACATAGTCCAGTTATTTGCAAACACAGGGTCTGCTATTAGCTTTGGATACTGGATAGGGATCCAACGAGTGGGCTCTGTGTTAGCAAGAGCTCGCCATTGGTGACTTCTATTATCTAAACATTGTTCACTAATTGATCAAGCTTTGTTCTTAATGGCTTTAACATAATTTAGGTTGGTGCAGGCAGCGTTTTAGTGAGGTAAAAAAAGGCTCTATAGTAATGTACAGGCAGTCCAGCTATACACACAAAGTCCATGGTAGTTTAAACATTTTTGCTGCCCTTGAGATTGTCGAATAGGGTTTAATCTATCTCTATTTATGTCTCCCAGGCCCTTATTTATTGAACGCACTAAGCCGACGCTCTCCTCTCATTGAGCATCTTTAGTGCTATTCTACGGCCGGTGAAAGAACCTTAATTGCCACTTTTGATATCCCGGACCACTTCAGCCACCTCTGCCTCTGAATAAGCTTATGGCATGTACATACAGATTAATCCATGATTCCATGGTCTTCGAACTCAGTCTGGAATTCATGCTGGCGCTAGTCACTGTGTGGCCGGTGGGCATTTGAACAACATAATTCTATATTGCTCTCGCCATGTTGACGGATTATCCGCTTTAGAGCTACTACTGGCTCATGATATGCATATAGGCCCCCATATGCGCTACGTGACTATATGAATACGTATCTGCGTGTTTCGTAACTAGCGCATGAACGTTATTTTGTCACTATAATACTAAAGGACTATAATATCGTAGGCCTATAAGCAGTGGTGTAGTGGGGGAACGTGGGGAACGCCGTTCCCCCACTTTTTTTCTCACACTATGCAAAATTCTTGCAAGATGGCACTTTTTGCTTACTTCAATATCCAGGCGTTCCCCCACTTCATTTTTTAGGACTACACTACTGCCTATAAGTGACAGAAGTTCATGACGACAAGAATACACGAGTTTTCTGTATGCAAAAATGTATACTATATAACATGAGTAGGCTATATAGGCTTACAAGATAACATGACTCCAAGATGATATGACTCCAAGATGATATGACTCCAAGATGATATGACTACAAGATGATATGACTACAAGATGATATGACTACAAGATAACATGACTACCAGATAACGTGACTACATGATAACAACTTATTAACAAGATAACTGGTGCAGCTTATAGTAACAGTCCCGGGCAAGGCGGCCGAGGAATGTGTGGAGCAAAAGTGAGCTTCTGGTCCAACAGCACACCAAGATCACGTACGGTCCGTATAGTTGATAAATTATAACCGAGGAAATCAGTCGCAAGTGCAGTGAGGTCGAGTTTAGCAAGTTGCCTCCGGTTGCCTAGCCAGATAAACATCCATGATACTATAGTGCCGCAAAGGTCCACTCACTCATGTTTGCAGTTTTAAAAATCAAGTTTTTAATTAAAACTGTCGTTGATCCCTGAAGTTAATTCAACGTCATTTGTAGCCTATAACTATTTTGTGAATGCACATTGCTGTGTGTGGCTGTGACTACACGTACAGGCTTAACGTTTTTTGCGAGTGGGCATTGATTTGCATGAGGTGGGCTAGCAACCTGCGGAGGCCACGGCCGGGAATAATCAAATGGTGTTTCATGGTTGGTTGCATCGATCGGGATGCAAGACTGGAAGGACGACAACCACTGTTCGTATTGGTTCACGGTCCAGCGCGGAAACAATGAAGAAATCGAAGAAACTCAGGCACACAGGCGCATTGTATTAGAGCTGACGTGTGTCGGGTCTATAGGCCTATAGGCCTACACGTATATAACGACCAATGGGCCCCACGGTGTTCATTCATTGCTACAGACTCTTCTGCATAATTCGTGCTATGACGTATGCCCGTGACCGTAATACATTCGCCTCCGTTACCATGGTGGCATTGTTGTCAAGGCGATCGATTAGCGCGCCTAGAACTCGGTAGGCTGACAACGGGCGCCAGGTATAGACCTCAGACGGCGCAACCGCTGCTCTCAGGTGCACGACGCAGTGCCGCGGTTTTAGGCGCATAAGAAGTGACACTCACAAGAGTAGTGTGGTCAATCGGGAAGCCTTCATTTACATGCATAGGCAGAAATTGTCTAGCAGTGAGCCATAAAGTAATTTTTATCTGATTACCACACTCGGGCCATATTCATTGTCTTGCTATAGACTGTAGACCACACAGTTAAGCGTACGTTTTTCACCGATTTGCCCTACACAGGTGTCTGGGTTTTGGCAGACATTAGGCCTACGTAAGAGTATATTGTCTCACAGCTTCCGGTGATCGACTATAGATGCCGATCAATCTGCATGAGACAAAAAGAAGCTCTATAGGCTCTACCTATAGTACGTAGGCCTACGCAATAGGCCTGCGCAGGTGAATGGTGACTGTAGTTTGTTTATAGCAAAACATTCCAAATATCTATGGTAATGCAGGCTGAGAGGCTTACATGTTCCTGTCGTCACTTATTTAAACAGGAAAATAAGCCTATATTTGTTGTTTTACATCAGCGATTGATTCAGGAATTGGTAGAATTGTTAGAAACACAACCATGAATAAAAGAGAGTCCAAAGTTTCGTTTTCCTATTACGATATTCCCAGGTAGGACTTATTGAAGCTCTGTATATCAAACTACAGCATCTAATAATACTACTACTAATAATAATAAATAATAATAATAATAATTGTTGTATACTGATTCAAACTGGCATGAACGCAGTATGATTACAAGTCATAGTATTAACGGACGATCACAAGTTATTACAGGAGTCGAATTTCACTGCATGGCAGCTGTGCAAGGCGCCCATCTCTCCAACTGCTCATTTTACCAACGCAATCTGGCGAATGAAAGGCTCAGTCGACCTTTGGGAGGGTAGCTGGAATCGGTTTCGGGTCCATGCTGAACTTCTGCTCTTCGATCGTGCCAGAGTGTTAAACATTCACCGAAACCCCCCTCCCCTTGTATTAATGCCAAAAGATTCGTTAATTCAACGTTAACACGGATAGTTATTTGTTTAGGCTACTTTGTTTTTGCTCAAATGTTCAGATTTCTGCTTAGGGGCCGTCCATAAAGTACGTCACGCTATTTTTGACCATTTTACCCCCCTCCCCTGTCACAAACTGTCACAAAACTCGGACCCCCCCTAAAGTACGTCACACTTTCAACATAGAAATAATAATACTTCCGAAAGCAAGGCTAATACATAAACAAGGCTTCGCAACAGCATTATTACTAGCGCTCCTAGCGAGAGGAATCGTGAAAAACACATTCAGGAGATGCATTTCATGCTATTTTGACATAAAACTAATTAAAATGTTTCAGAAAATTTTTGAAAATTATATTTAAAGCTATGAAATTCTACTAAAAAATAAAAAATAAATTATAAATAAAATAAAAATAAATAAATGTGTGACGTCACACATGGCCTGACCCCTCCCCTGTCACAAACTGTCACACTTTCTTAAACCCCCCTCTCCCCTGGAGCGTGACGTACTTTATGGACGGCCCCTTATGCATTTTGCTCAACTTCTTTTGTTATAGTCTATATATCTCTCCAGACAGCCGCGTCATCGGACCCATTATTAACGCACTGGCGTTGTGCCACTGAAAACAAAATGGGGTAGCCTACTGGTCCTCTTATGGGCTGGATGTGGACCCACAGAAAGTGACTTTAAGTAGGGTCTTCCTCTGTCCTCTGCCTGTCTTTCAACTTATATAGGCATATCCATGCACCTTCAAATGTTGTTCGGAATTTTCGGAAATGGTAGACCTACTAACCGCTTCGTCTGGAATAATAATTGTAGGTCAGCTGGGTACAAATCATCGGTTACAAATGGCCGTCAGAAGATGGGAAATATCGACCGAACGACCAGTCAAGAAAAGGACTTCGTTTCTGGAGACAAGCTATTGACAAGAGCCATCCGAAAGGAAAGAGAGGCCGTCAAGTCTTGGTAAACCAGCTCACGTGATTCTAATTCTGTTAATACCAGGCAATGAAACTGGTCATTCCTTGGCATCCTTGCCACGGTCACATAATTATGGCAGATAGAGTCAACAGTCACCGGCACAACATAATTAAAAGAATATACCAACCCAGACTGATATATTCAGATATTCTACTGTAAATCCCATAGCCTAACACGACAAACAGTATGAGACAACAAACGCGTGATAGGCCTACGTTAGAGAACCGTTAAGTCAAGCACATCACTATAGGGCCTATACATGCAGACCTACATGTAGAAAAAAATTAGGCTTAATTAAGGGCCATTAAGAACAAAAGTTTCTAAATGGAACCATACCCAACTATACGCACAAGTTGTGTAGGCCTAGTGGCATCGGTAAGTTCTCAACATTGAAGATGGATATGTAGAATTAGGCCTAGCCTATACCCTTAATTCACACTGTTGTCTTTTCTCTCACGCTTAATTAATGTTAATTTGTTATCAATAACCATTTATAGGCCCTATTAACATTGTTCTTAATTATTAACATTAATAATTATTAACATTGTTCTTAATTATTATTAACATTGTTCTTAATTAGGCAGTGTTTAATCTAGTCCCCTTGCTGTCGGGGGGGAATTGAGGGTTCTGGGGGTATCCAGCTTATTGTAAAAGTTGACGACCGGGGGAAGGGGGTAGTAACGAGTATTTCCAAGAACAAGATCTCAAAATTTTCCAGGAATTTTCGAGGGGGGTAGTAACGAGAGTTTTCCAAGGATTTTCTTTCGTGGGGGGGGGGTAGTAACAGCCATTTTCCACCAATATTTTCGAGGGGGTAGTATCAACACAATATTCTAAAAATTTCATCTCTTTAATTTTTCTGGGGAAACTCGATCCTGGGGGGGAACTTTCCCCAGAGACGTCTAGATTAAACACTGTTAATTAGGCTATTAATGCACGTACGTGATTGTAATCGCACATCTATACAGCGCGCCTTTTCAGTTGATAGGCCCACTCCTCATAGACGCTCCCGACTTAACGTCATAAACAATGTTCAAAAAGAATGGTTTAAAGCGCTTACGGATGAGAGGCAAAGAAAGATGAATAGAGACTCATGTCATGGCTAGGTTGTCTAGCAACCTATTTCAGAAAGAGGCACTGGCCAAAAGGCGGCCTCTACGCTGCGTCGTCGAAGTTCAGGCCGATGGAACGCCATAGCTATGTCTTCGTGCGCAGCAGAGCGAAGGCATTTTACCGCCATGGATGAGACCGAGAAATTTGCTCCCTAGGATCAGATGGAGAATGCCAGTGGGGCAACTACACCTTACTCGTAAGAACTTAACAACATTTGCCGTAGGTAGCCAGAGTAGGCCTATATATATATAGTTGCTTCTGCATGCAATACAAGTTTGATGATTGTAGGCCTACAATAGGATATACATGTAAATTTGTCTGTACACTGCAGGGATACCAACTGGAGTTTCTTGCGTCAATCTGAACAGGTAAATTGCTATACCCCGATCAGTTTAGATCAGTGTTGTGCACGAGACCAAAATTCCAAGACCAAGACCGAGACCAAGACCGCGGGGTCCAAGACCAAGACCGAGACCAAGACCGCGTGGTTCAAGACCAAGACCGAGACCAAGACCGCGTGGTCGAAGACCAAGACCGAGACCAAGACCGCGTAGTCCAAGACCGAGACCAAGACCACATCATCCAGGACCAAGATCTAAGCCTCAAGACCATAAACGCAATTCTCAGCTGTAGTGTTACATATTCCCATAATTCGATAAGATGCTTGTTGTATTTATAGTTATGGTTTTTGTCCCCAAGTCTTCGAGGTCTCAATAAGAGCACACTTTAGCTAAAGACACTCTCAGTAGGTGCAGGTGTTGCGGAATACAAAAAACTTTGCCAGTAGAGAAAAATTCCCCACCAAATAGGCCTACATGATCGGCATCGTTTACCCGTCTACTGATTTTGACTCGAGAAACTGCATCAGTGTAAGCCTAACTATAGTCACTAAAGCACCAGAGGTCATGGTTAACTGTGCCTCAACGTTTTCTTGTGGCTTCTGATAAGAATAGAACCTGGGATTATTATAATAGTCCCAGATAGAACAACGCTGTCCTCTCTCGCTTTGTCCTATAGAGGCGGATCGTCGCATGAATTTGAAGCTATCTCAGAAGTCCCTGAATAACCCAAAATATCGACAACATTTAACAAATAATCCACTCTAGTTCCCACCAAAGACCAAGACCAAAGGCGAATTACCGAGACCAGACGCCCAAGACCAAGACCACACCTTTAAGACCAAGACCAAGACCGAGACCAAGACCGGCATATTCGAGACCGAGACCAAGACCAAGACCGCATTTTTTCGGTCTCGAGACGGTCTCGAGACCAAGACCGCGGTCTCGAGACCACATCACTGGTTTAGATATTTGTACAGCGCCCAAAACTAAGTCGCAGGAACCAGCTTATTCACAAGTATAGGACAATTCAACAAAATCGATAGGAAAGTTTTCAGGTGAGATTCGGTTCCAATCAGATTCGGTTCAAGGTCAAGATCCAATAGTCGGGCAGCCTGGCAGGCAGACAGTAAGTACCCAGCGGCTACGGCTGTTGGTGTTTAGAAATGGAGCAGTGAGGTCGGCTAAGGAAGAAGAGCAGGCATTGGGGGGCCGTCCATAAATGACGTCACGCACCTAGGGGGGAGGGGGTCGGAAATTTGTGACGATGTGTGACATGGGGTGGGGTCTGAGTAGTGTGACGTCACACCAGGTCTATGTTATTAAATTTAAAAATTAACAACAATTTAATTTTAATAATAACAGCATTAATTTTGAGGATTAAATTTTCATTATTTTTTTAATTATTTTAATGTATACGGGCACCATTATTAATAATTTTCTAATTATTTCAATATTTGGTCACCGTTAGATTTTAAAATATTCATGTTTTCGCTATTTGTTCCATGAAGGAGCATTTTGCTTCGCCATGGAAATTGGTTTTAGGGGGTCAGAGCTTTGTGACGTCATTTTCAGAGGGGGTCTTACTTTTTGTGACGAAGTGTGACGAGGGAGGAGGGGGGTTAAAAATCGGCCAAAATAGCGTGACGTCATTTATGGACGACCCCTTGGATAGACTTGAGGAAAAGGAGCGTTTTCAGTTTGGAGTGAAAGAGCTGCATAGATTAGACATGGCAAGAAGTGGTTTGGCGAGTTTGTAGAATGAATCAGATAGTCATAATTCTGGCAGTAGTTTATTCCAGAGGAAAGGAGTAACGAGGCTATGGACAGTGGCGTAAATCATGGGGGGGCTGCCCCCCAAATTTTTTTGACTTAGGCCTAGCTGTCCCCCCAAAAAAACATGCAAAAATCCGGCCTCAGAAGAAGTCTGTCCCCCCCCAAAGTTATGTGCAGATTTTCGCCTCTGGTTATGGAGCGATTCCAAATTTTAGCCAGAACAGCAGAGAATTACAGTTATGGTGGAATTTTTTTGGGTTGAGTGGATCGAGTGGTTGGATTGTGAACAACTGTCAGATGAAGATGGGATGGTCAATAGAAGTAGGATCATTGTATTGTAGGTAAGTGATAGGACTTTGTATTCTATTCGTTCATGCATTTTAATTAAGCCAGTGAAGTGATTTGAGTGATGACATTCTGGTGTCTCATTGATGAACGAGCGAGCATTCTGATTAGCTTGAAGGCGGTTTATTTGTGTGGTAGGCCTACCTACATAGGCGTCGCTACATTGAGGCACGAGGAGGCAGTTGCCTCCTCTTGCTTTTTTTATATACTGGAACTTCTATTGACCAATGACCCCAATAACCAGGATTTTGCCAATGGTCTGTGAAGTTGCCTCCTCTTGAATCAAGTCTCGCTACGTGCCTGACACTGCCTGTCTATCTATAGACAGAGTTGGCTAAACAATTCGCAGCTGAATACATATACATGTAGTTGCATTTCATCGGCGTGGAGGTACTAATCATCAACGCTTTAATGATTCAGCTGAGTGGGATAGTGAAAATGATAAACAAAAGAGGCCCAAGAACAGCACCTTATGAAACTCTCCAAGTGAAAGAGCATGATAGAGATGAGGCTTCCGATGTTCAAAAACAGAAATACAGTAGAAGAAATCACCAAAAACATATAATAAACAAATTAAGTCTGATGAAATAACCAAAGTAAAAGGAGAGGCCAACAGTTACGAAAAGATCATGAAAAGATAGTGCACAAATGTATCTCAGTTCTAGTCTACATACATGTATCTTACATAAAAAAGATATAATGTATAGGCAGGCACGTAGGATTCAAGAGGAGGCAACTTAACAGACCATTGGCAAAATCCTGGTTATTGGGGTCATTGGTCAATAGAAGTTCCAGTATATAAAAAAGCAAGAGGAGGCAACTGCCTCCTCATGCCTCCATGTAGCTACACCTATGTGTATAGGTTCACTTATTTTATTGTTTTAATCGCTTATTAATGGGTGACGTCAGACCTTGAGGACAAATTAAATATTTCAACCTGGGCTTCACTACATTTATCCATGCCTGGACCTCAAAGGTTGCCTGTTGTTTTGAAGTCAGCTGTTGGTTAGCCTGTTGGTTCTAATTTGTATTGCAGTTATCATAATGCACAAGGCATTAATCAATGCTCGCTTCATGTGAAGTCTAAGTATAGTACACCTGCACTGTACTCTGTATATATAATTCAGCTTTGCTTCCTTACAGAAGACAGGCAATGAAGCTGATTCAAACGAGCAGCAGGAGCAGACAGGGCTTACTGCCACTACAGCACAGGAGGTTGGAGCCAGACTGCACACTTCTGCAGCACAGACAATAACGCAGTTAGACAAGAAACTGTTTGGCAACAACAAAAGAATGCCAATCAGCAAAGACCTCTTTCCAAGTTAAAAATTACATGAACACTTCTGAACTCTGTAAATGTATTACATGGGTTAGGCATTACTTACAGTGTAGACTGGTAAACGGTGCATTATTCTAAATTAAATTTTAGTTAAGAAATCACTTACATCCAATAATTTCACCAGCTTCTTCAGCATGTCAGAATTGTCAGTTTACACATGATGCTGTTTTGGTGTTGTGAGCTATGACTGCCAGACTTCAAATGCAGTAAAATACTGCATCCTTACCAAGGCCTGTCTGCAGCAGGATACTGAATACCATTCCCTACATTTTGCATAAATTGTCAACTCTGTGAATACCATTGCCACTTCTTAACAACACAACTCTATCGATCATCATCAAGTGGTACTTGTCATCTAAGTTTGGACCCTCCTTGCGATATGAGGCATGGGACGATCTGAAGGTAAGAAATTAAAAACCTGCTTCGGGGACCACGCATTCTCTGTTGCTGGATCAAGGTGTTAGAACAATATCCCACCTTCAATACATTCAGTGACATCCTTGGAGTCATTTAAGTCCAGACCCAAGACATAATATTTCAAATTAGCATAACCTGATTAAGCACTGATTGTGTCAAAGCGATGTGCCATTACGGCGCTTTAGAAATTGTCGTATTCATCATCATGTGTCGAAATAAAACCTGACATCACTCACTGCTCTAGTACTGTAGGCCTATTGTAATTTTCTCAGTTGTCTGTCATACCTCAAGCTAAGGAAGTTACGACATTGTTGTTAACATTGCATTAACTCAATAAATTGACTATTATGCACATTATATCCTTCAAGTTTTAATCCTAAGAAGTTTGAACTCCAGATAGCCAATGAACAATTCCTGCTTTTATTAACAACTTTTAGCAACATTAACATCATAATGCCACATCAAGCAGGTGAGACATACCACAACATGAAGGTATTGTTCACTATTACAATAGTCTAACACCATATATTTTCCTAAAACCCAGTTACTCACTTTTTATACCCTTCAACTGGTTAGATATTTGTGCACCGGCTTCCTGGCCTATGGCAGCATTAACTTCAATTTATTCGAGGATAAGCAATGCCTACATCATAGAGTCTCAATTCTACACAATTTCGTGGACAGATTACAACAAAATAATTCATATGAAAAAGATGACATTAATGTCATAAGTTGCTAGAATGAGATATAATCTTCATCTAAATAGATTAACAGTACTATTTCGTATCCACCTTCGTTAGCAAAAGACTTGACACTTTGGATCTTGGATCTAACTGGGACCACATGACTAACCTGAACATTACAAACAATAGACTACAAGTCTAATGAAAGTGAGACTGAACGTAAGAGGGTGTGTTGAGTAGATTCACCTGGCCAGTGGTGGCCACAAAGCCAGTCAGGCTTACATCATGCAACAGCCACCATAGCGATTCTTTATCTTCAGACGAGATTTGGGTCGATATTTCTCCAGGAAGGTTAGCTGCTTCGCATTGATTGCTCCACGGCGTTTACTTTGAAATATAACAAATTTGCAATTCAATAGGTGAAAGATTTGTTAGTTAAAACTGCTGCTGAAGCACCCAATGACATTATATGGGGAAAGTATGAAAACTAACATTTGGTACAAGAACTTGCCAGGTAGCAGCGTGTATCAAGGTGACAACAGCTGTGTACCCATACGATTGGCAGTTCAATCCCGGCATGTCATGCCTTGGAATAATGTCTGGAAACATTCGATATTAATGTGGCCAGAAACATAAATTGTCTGGCATTAAATCAAAATCACTTTTGCCTAAAAGCAGATAGCAATGTAGCCTGTCAAAAGTAATTGGACAAATCTGAGACCAGGCTACAGTTCAAGCGCCTTCACATTACACAGCCTATGTCTTTGAGCTTTCTAGCCACAATTACTCACAAACATCAAACCGTTCCTGTATTTCAGCATATCATAGTTGTAAAAAACGTTTTTTTCGTTTTTTATTTTTTTCCAAAAAACGTCGTTTTTTTCGTTTTTTATTTCTCGTCTCGTTTTTTTCCGTTTTTAATTTTTTTATATGTAACTTTATTTCGTTGTTCACTGTCTGTTACTATTTGTTTAATTTTATTTTTGTCTGATGTCCTTACGTTGTCTCCGTCCTTTCAAGAATTCATCTAATTTACGTCACTATTTAGTGTCATCAGTTGAGAAATAAACAGCAGAGTTCAGGAAGTAAAATTTATAAAAGTTATTTGAATTTATAAGTTATCCAACATGCGAAATGTTGTCTTTGTACTCAGTAATCTCTGACTGACTGATAAACTGACGGATATTACTCCATATTAAGTTCTTATATAAGTCAGAATTGTAAGTAGATCTACAATTTTTAATTGAGTTGTAAGTAGATCTACAATTTTTAATTGAGTACACTCTATACTTACAAAGTTTAGTTTTTAATTGCTTATGTCAGCATGGACTTATGTGGACTTATGTATGCAATTTAAATTTGAAAAGATTTCAATATTTTTAATTTCTCAATTTCTTTTTAAACCAAACCTCTGAAAAAGAAAATAATTGTTGTAGATTAGGCTACTGTTATTTAGTGTTTATTAATAAAGCTATATTATTTGCTGATTAAAATTAAATTGTGTAAACAAGGTTTCTAATTTAAAAATGCAGTAAAAGATGTAGTAAAGTCAAATAATTTTCTTTTCCGTTTTTTTCTCGTTTTTTTTTCGTTTTTTATTTATTTCAATAAAACGACGGTTTTTTCCGTTTTTTATTTTCATTTTACCGTTTTTAACAACTATGTATTTCAGTATAACCCTTTTAAGCATCAACTCATGGCGGGATGACTTTGGGCACTAATGCATAAATGGGTTTGCATCACTATTACTGTATCACTATTTTAAAAATTATTACAAAATTATAAATAATGTTCATATATATATATATCAAAGTTGTAACCAAAGAGTTGTGAATGTGAAACAGATTTTTATCATGACACTCTTTTACAAGACGCTATACAAGTAGTAAATGGTCGAATTGTTCCATGTAAAATGTAACATCCTATGATTTCATCATAATTAAAGTAAGCAGCAATTAAGATAACATTATAGTTGTGAATTATAGTCCTACTTCTGCCACAGATAATGCTGAGCTGATCAATGTAATCACCTGCGAATAAGTTCCACAGCATCTTCATACTTCATTCCGAGTTCAATCAGAGCAAGCACAACTAACACTGGAGCTCTGAAAATTATTCAAAACAGCAGCAAATAATTACAGACTTGATGACTTTTCACAAATATTACTAAGAACAGCATCAGTGGCGGCACCAGGGGGGGGGGATAGGGGATGCTTAGCCCCCCCAACTGTGACTCAGCCCCCAAAAGTGGGAAATCACTGCAAATCACAGCGAGGAGGGGACAAAAGGGAAGGTTTTTTGAGCTTTAGCCCCCCAAACCTGAAATCCTGGTGCCGCCACTGAACAGCATCTCATAGAAAACATGACTGAAGTGGACAAAATTGAGGACATGATGCCAATGTTTATGTGATGATGCCTCTGTATCTAAAATAATGGGTGTAGAAAAGATATCTTAAATCAGGCTTGCAGCCTCTTTATTCAACAAGCAAGTTGGAAGGCTGACTGCCATGTCCTATCCATTACTGCACAAAAAAATTAATGAACTTCTTTCTCACTCAAAGATGACTTTGCAGTTCCATGTTTATTATCATCACTGAGTTGTTAGAGTTATAATCAAAACCAGGATAAGCTTCTTCAAGATGATCGACAAGAATCTTTAAATGATTTAAAATAGGTAATATGGGCAAAAGATATGGCCATGTGTTGGATAACACATGCAATGCAGAAAACGTTATGCAAACAATTATACAAGGGCTCATACATTAAGGACATATGCAAGGACAGGGGATGGAGAGGGTCTTTCAAATATGTACAAGGGAAGGGGTCACACCCAAGCAGCCATCCACAATTACATTTGTTACCTACAGCTATTTCACTATAGCCTGTGCCTTAAACACCAACTTTTGTCAGACAAGAGACAGTCTGCATACTGCATTGAATCCAATTAAGAGTACAGAGTACTTTTTCCTGATGCAGCAGTATCACAGTTATCCACACCATAGCAGAGCCCTGAAAGATCAGCACGGGTAGCTAAATCTAGGCCTTAGAGTCCCATTAAAATGCGGAAATTCATGCAAAGGATGGGGATGGTAATGTCAAATGTGGACAAATGCAGACAAAGGAGGGCAGGGTACAAAGAACTTGGTAGTTTACAGATGATCTAAGTTATGAAAACCTACAAAGTGGTCGAACTCACCTGCCAAGACCAGCAATACAGTGCACAGCTATGCAACCATTTGGATCCTCCTTGAAGCGGCCGCGCAGTACTTCGAAAAACTGCTCGATCACTTCCGCTGGTGGTCCCATGCCATCATCGAAAGGCAAGTCCTTCAACCATAATAAAATATGACATCACTATCATGCATATAAACTCTAATGGCTACTTTCTTACATGCAGCTATTACAATGAAAATTAGTTAATTCAATTTGTGCTACCAGAATACATTGTTTCAACATCATCAACAATTAACATTTAATTCTTTATCCTATTTGTCAGAGGCAAAAACTGGTAAAAACACATGATACTGTAAAAACTGTCGTAAACCAGATTCAAACATTTAATTCCATTAGAGGTGGGCATTTAACGCTATATATCATGCAGAACTTATGGAAACTTCTGAACTGCAAAACATTCTTGAAATGTCAACATCATTTATTTAAAATATATGAAATTGCAAACAATTTTGCCAAATTCATAATTATATTATAAGTTTGACTTTTATTTGACAAGCTTGTAAATTAATTAAGTTACTGAAAAATATCAGTTGTACAAGCAAGTTACAAATTTCTTTTCAAATTTAAAATCCTCCATGTTTTCTGCAACCAATAAAATTATTTAATAGTTTGATCATGTGATTAATTTTTGATAATAATTCTTTATTGATGCCTACCTCTATATACCATACAAGAGAAGGAACACAACATACAACTACATCTGACAGGATGGACAAGTCCTTGTTTATCGCTTTTCTTATACAAGCATACACAATTCTTTCTTACCAGAATCATGATTCCAGCTTCCAATAAAGGCTTTGTTTGATAAGTTGGGTCACAAACACGAATCACAGTTTCAACACCATGGCGCTTCAATTCCTGAAATATAATTTCATTGGCAACATTTAATATACTTTGAACCTTGCATGTTACCTCTAAGTCATTTTTGTGGTCCATACAATCCCACATTTAATATAACCTTTAAAATTCTTTTTAAAGTTCACCTTCAGATTTCTTTGAATCAATCAATATTCATTTGAAGCTCCTTGTGTCAAAAAGATTGCAGTAAACTGTCTAATTTTAGGCTACAAGTGTGCTGCCAACAGATAGTGTAAAATATTTAAATTTCTGGCATTCTTAACAACATTATAAAAATTTCAGAGACCTTTAATTCAAGATATAAAGTATAAAGTTCAGCTATTTTAGCTATGATGATACAAGTGGCATTCTTAACAACATTATAAAAATACTAGATTTTAGTACTGTAAAATGGTTGTAAACTTAGGATTGGATTGATGGACCTGATATTGGCAAAAATTTCAGAGACCTTTAATTCAAGATATAAAGTATATCTGATGAATGTTACATAGTACTGACGTCAATGTAGCGTTCAATGGTAGAGTCCGACGGCCGATCTGTTATAAGGAACCGAAATCCCTTGTACTCGATCTCTGCCGACTCTGGTCTCCTTGGAGTCATCATTTCCAGCCACGTCTACACCAACTTTCTCAGAAGTCACCAAACAACGTCAGCAAAACACTTCCACAAAACCTTGGACAGCAAGTCGACTCTACAAGAGTAACAAATTTATAATTTTAATTATGCAGCGCTCTAAATGGTCACACACACTTTCACGTCCTAAGGCAAAACTTTTCAATAATTTTAAATCATCGTCTTTTCTTGTTATCTTGTTTTCTTGTTATCTGTTATCATTGCATCAAGGTGAGGCCAAACTAGGAAAGCCACAACTATGTTAATCCTTGCACAAGCCTGTCTTACGCCAAATCATGAATTCCGTCTTTTCCCGGTTTGCACTTTTATCATGACTGCCTGTATTTGGACACACAAGCCAGTGCAAGAGATATGAACTCAAGAGTGAAGACCACGAATGGTCTATATCAGATCAGCCATATATACGATGCACAGGAGCAATTGAATGACTAAGCCCTGCAGAAAATTGAATGCAATGGATGCGCAGATAAGCATCTGCACATTGGTTCATGCCATACAATGTGAAAATGCTTGTCTGTAGGATCTTCAGATTAATTGTACATATTATAAGCTTTGTCATGTTTCAAAGCATAATCAGCCTTTGTATTTACCTCAAAGAAATTGAGCAAAATCGAGTCGATTTACTTGTGTTGAGCGTGACAGTAGACACCAACAACCCCCATCAGACTTTTCACCTACGTATTTAAAAAAACTGCAATTATACACAACTCTCTCCGTAAGCAGACATCGTTATGCTCAGTAATTACGGTAACATCATTTAGGCTATCACATGCATAATTAACTTTATGAAAGAAGAAATTAGGAAAAGCAATTAGAACACATTTGGTTAGTACTACAATGTCACCATGAAAATTACACATTTCTGGCAGTTACCAGTGAATAAACTACAGAAACTAGGTTGTTACCTTTTTACCCTGTCCTCCAGTTTCTTACCTATTTCATGTTCTCAAATGGTTTGTCTCCTACCTCCCTAATCATACATTTGCATTGGCCTTCTTATATCTTCCATCAGCACTGTGCTCCTTGATTTCACACAAAAGTTCAGTATCAGGATCCCTGTTGTTCACAGAAATCCATCTGCCGACGATACTCAACTCTAGACTGAATGTAATGACATATACTACCCAGACGACTGTCATACACTACCAAGACGATTTGTGACTGCATACATGACATCATGCTATCAAATCTGACAAATCCCAGCTCACTGGTCTGATCCTTCCTGTAAGCGCCTCCAACAGTGGATACAAAACTGTGGCCCGTGGACCATCAGTGACCACGCCAACCAGCTGTTTTTAGCAAGTCTGTCAAAAATTTCTCACTGGTGAAAAATTTCTGGCCACTTCGTGTAAGACCTCTTTATTTTTATTCCTGCTAGCTTCCAGTTGGTCTTATATATCTCAATTTTAATTCGCAGCTTAAATGGCTATCAAATATTAATTTTTAAAAATCCTCAATTATGAACGTAGTATTAAATGATGCGAAAAAGCAAAAATCTTATAACAGTGCTAGATGTGAATACAGCTCAAAATAGAAAGAGAAATACATGTTTGCGCAAGAATAGAATGATACACCGGTTTGCTTAGTTTGTGGCTTCAGTACATCCGTTGTGAAAATATACAATTTGGAATGACATTACGCGAGTACCCACTCAGACCTTAGTTCTCACATTATCAAGCTCGATCAGATCTAAGAAGGAATTTTATTACAAAAACAAAGTTCAGACAACAGTCATTTCATTTCAAACGAAGCAGCAGAGCTAAATGGTGGTTACATATCTATTTGGTCACATATACTGTTCTTTATTGCCAGGGTTGTGCTGGGAGTGCTTCTGAGTAGTCATCTTGGAGAGGTACTACATAAGCGCTCTGAAAGAATATCTTATTATTTGATCCGTAGTATATAGGGCCAACACTAGCTACTAACGTTAAATAGAACTACTTCAAGGTGTATGTCTCCATAGTTAGGAAGTAATTTGTCAAGAACATGTTTGACTGTATAGCACCTAAAACACTCATTTCGGCATGAGAAGCCTTTTCAGAACATTCTTATATTCATTTCAGATACAGGTATTATATTAGTTTCGTGGACCACGAGTTTCAGCTAATATGCAGACATATACACCTGTAGGCTATATGTACCAAGAGGGCAGCGTTGGTTATGACGTCATGACGGTTGATTAGGGTCAGCTCAAGCGTCACGAGGGTCGTTTAGGGCTAGTATTGTCATTAGGAAATGTAATTTTCATCACGTATCTCCTTGTATGGATTTGGTGACCCTGAAAAGGGCCGTTTTCCACTCCAAGTCAACGTTTTTCATCATTATGGTCACCCGTCTAACAAGGGTAATGCTGTGCAATGTGGCGCACGAGGAAGAATTTTCTATTGACGACACTAACCCTAACCCTGACCCTAACTGACCCTCATGACGCTTTGCAAATATCTTCTTGAATTTCGAACAGATTCGCGATGATCGACGACAAGGTTTACTATCGGAAGGAACGGTTGATCCCTGACAACACCTTACCATCGACGTCATAACCAACGCTGCCCTCTTGGTACATATAGCCCGTGTATATGTCTGCATATTAGCCGAAAGTTGCGGTCCAGGAAACTAATATAATGCCCAGAAAAATACACCTTCAATTAGTTCTGGACTGTATAAAAGTTCTGTTTAAACTGAGCACATTACGGACAAAATAGAAGTTTGTTTCTTTACAAGTCTGTATATTGGTTACTTATTTACTGAGTGCATTGCATTATGGTATGTCGCTGGTAGGCAGCAGCACTCTGGTCAAAGCCGAGGCAGCCGTTTTGTTTACCTAGTGACCAGTCTTGACAACTACCCTAACTTTATTGTATTGTATCTATCAATTTATATAGCACCTCTTGCAGTGCACACCAATCAGAGGTGCATGATTCGCCAAATAATCAAGAGTCTACCAACTTATGTTTGTCGTGTTCATACACGAGTACTCAGTTCCACCAGCAGCTAAGCAAGAAATCTTCAAATATATAATTTCTCGTGATTCGTGACGACAAAGAAATCACTGACATAACAAAGACAAATAAAATTCCACCTGCACATCAAATGTCATGTTAAAATCTGGTTTTTCTACAAAAATAACGTTTACAGACTGAGTCAACATTTGACTTCTTTCTTTAGCACGGCCATCTGGCGACAGTGAGCACGGTGTCCCATCGATCGAATCGTAATTCGAAACGCGAACAAAGCAATAAACTAAAAGTAGACATTAAGTGACCAGGAACTACACCTAAATAAATAGAAGGTCTAGAAATCAATAATTAACTAACCGAAATAATTCTACACATTTATTGCTCAAAACAGGAATGAATGTTGGGCGCACACACTCATAACAGCCACCATGATACACCGAAGAGCATACATCGCCAATCATCTCCAGATTCAGCATGCCAACAAAACAATGATTAACACATGCCGCCATCTATCGCTTGATTAGTATATCTATATTTTACCAAACAAGTAAGTAAGTAGCCTTTAAATAATGCACGTCAAACGCTCACATTTTACAAAGTATAGACAGTTGATATTAAATTTTACTGTCGTTTGATCAGGAAAATTATTTTTAACGCGCTCAGTGCATCAGTCAATGCATGGCGGCTATTAAGGAGGAAATAAATCCATGGAATAGATAATGAAATGACATTTTGGAGTGTAGGCCTAATGGTAACACTCTGGAACGAGGAGCAGAAGATCAGCACGGACCAAGATTTCTATGTGGATAGAATTCAAAGAGTAGGCCTATAATCTGTCCAGTTCCTGTTATGTTCCAATAAGTGGTTTTTTTTAAACTGTTCATTTTCTGCCATTGAAGACTGAACTCGGCTAAAATCTGCAAAAAGGGCCGTCCATAAATGACGTCACGCACCTAGGGGGAGGGGGTCGAAAATTTGTGACGATGTGTGACATGGGGGTGGGGGGGGTCGGAGAAGTGCGACGTCACACCAGGTCTATGTTTTTAAATTTAACAATTAACAACAATTTAATTTTAATAATAACAGCACTAATTTTTAGGATTAAATTTTCATTATTTTTTATTATTTTAATGTATACGGGCACCATTATTCATAATTTTCTAATTATTTCAATATTTGGTCACCGTTATATTTTAAAATATTCATGCTTTCGCTATTTGTTCCATGAAGGAGCATTTTTGCTTCGCCATGGAAATTGGTTTTATAGGGAGGGGGTCAGAGCTTTGTGACGTCATTTTCAGAGGGGGTCTTACTTTTTGTGACGAAGTGTGACGAGGGGAGGGGGGTAAAAATCGGCCAAAATAGCGTGACGTCATTTATGGACGGCCCCAAAGACTAGCCCACTAGAGTCAGAAATCTAGAAGAAGGGGATAATCGAAGAAACTGTAGAGTCTTTAATGACACTGGCATTAGTTGCGACCCATATGGGGTCTACATTAGGGTGGAGTGAAAGTTATAAGGAAAGTTTTTTTTCGAGAATCTTCAATTGGCAGGGGGTGCAAAACTTGTTTATGGATACTAGTAGTGCTAGCGTAAAATATCTTGCCTCTAGTATTATGTTTTGAGGTGCCCCAACTGTTAAAACCAATCTCATTATAACCGAAAAATTTAGATCTTTCATAATGTGTTAAATTGTGTAAGTTTTTAATGTGAATCCTATATAGGCCTATGCTGTAACCTCACTGATATGAACGGACTAAACTATGCAAAATTACTTTCACTTGAACACTAGGCCTAAATAATGCAAATTCTGAAACTTAAATTGGTTTGATTAGAATTATTTGCTGAAAATTGTTTATGTCAAGTTTCCTCGAATCACTCTTCAAACGTATCTCATTGCTCGAAAATCAGATTGTGATTCAAACGTTTTAATAAAGCTTCTTGATTGTAGTATGGCCCGTATAAATCCATCTCTTTGATTTTTATTTTACACACACTGTCACACAGACGGTGACTCTTCATTTACAAGTTTGATGCATCTTTAACTTGCTTGGGTAAGATAAGGAAACTTTGGACATTCAATAATGATTTCCTTTCATTCGCTTTCTTGTTCTTGACCAGTTACAGAATTTCTTCGTATGACAGGAGCCTTTTATGAAGAGGTTCACAAGTTCCAGACATCTGCTGGTTTCTTTCAAACTTATTAAGTCAACATAATCTGTAGCCTAGCAGCAAAGTTAAAAGTTGGCACACTGTCTGATAGTGGATGAGCCTTGTCGCCCAGATGCCAGTTCTCTTATATAATTTCTGTCATCGGTTAACATCGCAAGCAAAAGATTCTCAATATGTCCAAAGAAGGCATTCCTTTGTACTACTGGATCAACAATCTTCAACATGTCTTTGGACAAGTATCGATGAAGTTGGCGAGAATCGTCTATGATGGTTTTGTAGACATGGAAACACAGAATTGCGTTAGCAGTTGTAAGCCATCTTGAATGAACTACTGGACCTGGTTTCCGATAAGCAACTTCAACAAGGCATTTCCCAGAAGATTTGCACCACCGAGGCTTTACCTCTTTGAACAACAAGATTTCTATCAGATAATCTAAATAGGATATACCTCTTTGAACAACAAGCGTAGAAGCAGTCATTTTTGCGAAGTTTATCCAGTCGATCGTTCGTATAATAATAAGTTAGCATAATTTTGTCGAGACCCATGATGAAAGCAATTGATCCGGTGAGCATAGGCCTAAATCGATCTGCAGCATGCTTTCTTCTTCTTCGTCCTCGCAAATCGCAATCCTCTTATTCTTCTTCTTCATCTTCTTCTTCCTCCTCGCTTTCTTCCTATTTTTATCCATCTAGATTAACTTGCGGGAATCTTGCTTGATTGCTTGATTACTTGCTTGCTTGCTTGCTTGAGCCACAGGCTAAATTGTCAAATCTTGCGACGACTAGTTCGATCACTTACAATCATTCAATCGTCGTGAAACTTGGCAGGTAGACTCGCCCTCGCACACACTTCATTCTATCAAAATATCAGCTCCCCCAAAAAGGCTAGCTTATAGAATCGGGGACTAAACTTTTCGAATCGGGGAATCCCCTTTTCCGAAACGCACCGTTGTGATTGGCCAGCGTTGTGATTGGCTCCAACAATAACGGGTGCGGTGCCTGATTACACGGACGCTATGTTGTAAAATGCTATATATTTGTAGAGGTAACTGCTTAATATGACGGATTATAGGATACTAGATGGATATAGTAAAAAACTTTGTTTTTACTATTGGTTCTTTTTTTATCCATCTAGTTTAACTTGCGGGAATCTTGCAATCTTGCTTGCTTGATTGCTTGAATGTTTGCTTGCTTGCTTGCTTGAGCCACAGGCTAAAAAGTCAAATCTTGCGACGACTAGTTCGATCACTTACAATCATTCAATCGTCGTGAAACTTGGCAGATAGACTCGCCCGCGCACACACTTCATTCTATCAAAATTTCAGCTCCGCCAAAAGAGGCTAGCTTATAGAATCGGGGACTAAACTTTTCGAATCGGGGAATCCCCTTTTCCGATACGGAGCGTTGTGATTGGCCCGCGTTGCCATTGGCTGCAACAGAAACGGGTGCGGTGCTTGATTAAACGGACGCTATGTTGTAAAATGAACGCGGACTATATATTTGTAGAGGTAACTGCTTAATATGACGGATTATAGGATACTAGATGGATATAGTAAAAAACTTTGTTTTTACTATTGGTTCTTTTTTATCCTTTTTCTTCTTCGCCTTCGTCTTCGTCTTTATCATCATCGTCATCGTCATCGTCATCGTCATCGTCATCGTTATCGTTATCGTCATCGTCATCGTCATCATCACCATCATCATCATCATCATCATCATCATCATCATCATCATCATCATCATCATCATCATCATGTTTTACTTCTTCCTCTTCCATTCTTCCTCGTCCTCTTTCTCTTCCGCTTCCTCTTCCTCGTCCTGGTCCTCTTCCTCTTCCACTTCCCCTCTTTCTCGTCCTCTTCCTCTTCTTCTTCTTCGCATTTTTCTTCGCATTCTTCTTCGCATTCTTCTTCGCATTCTTCTTCGCATTCTTCTTCGCATTCTTCTTCTTCGCATTCTTTTTGGCATTCTTCATCGCATCTTTCTTCTTCATTGCATTCTTATTCTTTTTCGTATTCTTCTTCGCATTCTTCTTCGCATTCTTCTTTGCATATCTTCTTCGCATTCTTCTTCGCATTCTTCGTATTCTTCGTCGCATTCTTCTTCGCATTCTTCTTCTTCGCATTCCTTTTGGCATTCTTCATCACATCTTTCTTCTTCATCGCATTCTTATTCTTCCTCTTCCTCTTCTTCGCATTTTTCTTCACATTCTTCTTCGCATTCTTCTTCGCATTCTTTTTGGCATTCTTCATCGCATTCTTCTTCTTCTTCATCATCGCATTCTTATTCTTCTTCGCATTCTTCTATGCCCTCATGTGGAAACCAGTCGCTAGACTAATCGACTGAAATCGTCGACTTTGAAGTTGCACCAACGTCATTAGGCCTAAGCTATCGATTGCTTGAGACGTTGTTCATTGAATATTTAGCTTATCTTTTAATTGCGGTCTCCGAGTTTCTGTTTTATGAAGACCCTTACTAGCAGGCCAGGAGCAATACAATTGCTTAGTCTGAAGTCTCAGCGCAACCGACTGACATAGGCTAATTGCAACGATGAATTTCACCCCGGCAATTATGCACTGTACTTAAATATCACCGACAGCAAGTGATTGCAGCATGTTAAACACTATATCGCCCTCTGAAATTGAAATTGATTTCATTAGCGTTAGTTTTTACGTTTGTCCAATTACATGTATTTGTAGTAACAGTTACATGTAGCTTGGGCCTCTAACTGTCGAACCGCCTGAATTGTAGCGTAGCCCTAACTCTAGAAACGACTCAGAGTCTTTGATGATTTTGTTATGTGTAATTAATAAGCAAACAGTTTAATATGACAATAGTACCTAAGAGCCTAACATAAATCGTCTCCATACACGAATGTAGGCCTATCAACAATATTTGTAACTCAAACTATAAACAGGATCGTAATTTTCGCTCCCTTGACGATGGATCCAAAGTTTAACGACAGCTTATGATAACATGTACTATGCCGTTGCCGTCGACTCCCTTAACGATGCATTTGCTACTGTCTTTTATTGGCTGTTTCCCGAGAAGACAGCAGACCAGATCAGACGGGTCTAAACCGGTCTGTGTGACTTATCTCTACAGCAACTCGTCTTTTCCCACGCGAGCTCCAACGTGAGAAATATTTACATTTACAGCGTGTTGTTAGCCATGGCAGGGCTAAGCTTTTACCATGGTTCTCCGTCTAAACATACAACAAACAAAACCCATTGTTATCTTTGTAAGTCCCTAAATCTAACCATCAGATCGTTGCCTTAAGATAGTTTAAAAGCTCCGTTAATTCGCAATCGATTGGGAAAACGCGCCAACGAAGGGAAACAGAAATACAATGGATTGAACATCGTTGTGTGCAGAATGAGAACGGCGAGGAAGATGCGCAGTATATGAGAAATGAGAAATGAGAAAGACAGGTGTATGATGATATTAGGTAAGAGTAGGAGGAGGAGCGCAAGGAGAAGGAAGAGGAGGAGGAAAAGGAGGAGGAGGAGAAGGAAGAAGAGGAGGAGGGCGAGGAGATGGAAGAGGAGAAGGAAGAGGAGGAGAAAAAGGAGGAAGAGGAGGAGGAGAAGGAAGAGGAGGAGGTCGAGGATAAGGAGGAGGAGGAGGAGGTCGAGGATAAGGAGGAGGAGGAGGAGGAGGAAGAAGAGGAGGAGGAGTAAGAAGAAGAGAAGGAGGAAGAGGAAGAGAAGGAGGAGGAGGAGGTCGAGGATAAGGAGGAGAAGAAGGAGGAAGAGGAGGAAGAGGAGAAGGAAGAGGAAGAGGTCGAGGCTAAGGAGGAGAAAGAGGAGGAAGAGGAGTAAGAGGAAGAGGAGGAAGTGGAGGAAGGGGAGGAAGAGGAGCAGGAGGAGGAGCAAGTGGAGGAGGAGAAGGCTTAAAGACAATGACTCAGCAACAAAGAAGCCTAGGATGCTTAAAGGAGAGTGGAATAACAAGAGTTGAGGGGTGGAGGAGGTAAGGGAACTAAAAGAAAGAGGTGGGAGGCAGAGAAGAGGGGCGGAGGAGTATGCCAGTTAAGAGGAATAGGAAGGAACGGTGTACTCTGTGCAACTGCAAAGCAGGAACAACAAATGGAAGTACTCTACCCTGCAGAGTGGAATCGATTCATAGTTCAAAAGATAACAGCCGACAGCGACTCAACAACAAGTAAGAAGTCCATCGGATGAATTATTGTAGGCCTACATTAGCTGCAACCCAAAACATCATCTCGAATGTTGGAAACCGAAGAAGCAACTCTTCGCATTTTAAAAACGCAAATAACTGAGGCTGTTTGTCGATTTTTAATGGCTTTGCTGTCTGTCTTTACTGAAGTTTATGTATAATGTATGTGTGTAAATATACAGGTATGTATGTATGTATGCATTGATTCATGTATGCATGCATGTATGTATGTATGTATGTATGTATGTATGTATGTATGTATGTATGTATGTATGTATGTATGTATGTATGTATGTATGTATGTATGTATGTATTAGGGTGGTTGCATCTCTAATGGAAAATTTTCAACGTCACTTGTTTACTTTCGCCAACCCGGCATTCCGTGCCAATTGGTTTAGAAGTAATGTAGCCCAAAAATTAGCAGAATTGAACAATATCTAGGACTGCCACAACGGCTTTGAAATTTTGACTTTTACAAATAATTTTCGTCATTTCGAGTCAATGTATTTGATTCGCATTTTTGGACCTATGTTTAGTTTTCAACAGAAAAGCTGGATGATTTTACTTAAGCACAACTTAAAAATAATTTCTACAATGTTTATGTTCTCGTTGATTGTTTATTATTTTTTTTTATTGGCATTTTAGTGGTATTTGATCCGTGAGTTCCTGAGACCGATAACCACAAATCTATTCGAACAAGCATACACAAAGGGGTGGAGTGGAAAATAAGGGAAAATTAGAAATTCGAAAAGTAATAGCAATCAAAAGTTTCCTAATGGCATGGATCAAACACGTACTGTTCAAAATTTAAAAAAAAATATTAATGTCTTCCGCCCCCACCAGAGGGCCAAAGTTACGAGACAAAGAGTTTTTCGAGAAAATTTTAGGTTTTCTTGTAAAATATTCTAATTGAAAACTAATTAATTGCCATTCAATATACCGCTAGAAAGAGCTCTTAAAACTGAATAAAATGATGTGTTAATTTTCAAAATATGCCCACATTTGTAGAAGTTATTAACTTTTTACCATTTCCTCAATAATAATAATAACTCTAATAAATAATTTTAATCACTAATCAGTGTAATAACTAGTAATCAGGCATGCAATAAATGTAATTGTGCTGTAATCTGGACCTACTACAGGCAGTTGAATTTATTCCTGGTTTAAGTGTTCACTTTTCATTTTTGATTACAACTATTATGCTTACTGTTCGAGTGCTCCTATATTTGATAAAGGGTGAAACTTTGATGGTGTTGTGGCAGTCCTAAATATTAAAATTTTTTCATACAACTTTTTGTGTGATGTTTCTGGATGGAATGGAACCGAATGGCACCTTGGCGAACAATAGATTCACACTTTTATTTCTAAGGACCACCCTAGTATGTATGTATGTATGTATATATGTATGAGGAAAGAATAGCAGACAATGGGCATAAAGAATGCAGAAAGAGAACGGAATAGCTGTGTGCTTGGCACCCAATCTTGCAGCTTGAATTTCAGCGACAGCTCCCGCGACCTCGACAGCTGCTCTGGGGCGATAAAACTCTGCCTAAGTGGCAATGACAATGGTGTCACGGAATAAGTGTAACTCCGTCAGCACGTTTCCATTCGGACGGACCTGACGGGTCAGGCATACTCCTGATGAGCAGTGCCAGAGGATAATCCCTCGAACGCTGTGATGTAACTGTTCTTATTCTGGCCAGGTGACAGCCGGATGTTATAGGTCTGCCATTACGAATGCCAGGTCTTTTTAGATAAGAGGTCCCATGCAGACCTATCATTTGTGTTTGTGAGAGAGGAATCTTTCCATGACAGGAGCACCTGATTCAGATGACAGTTATTCCCGGTCTAGCACAACAAAAGAGTGATCCTGGGGTACATTACACCGAGACAGGATGGACGAAGTGTCTGCAACTGAAGCCAAAAGGCGGGTAATGCCAGCGAGGAAAAGGGTCGAATGCCAAGACCCCGGTGGCCAGAGTGGTTTGATTTTAATTGCAATCGGGAAGAAAGACAATTAAATGAGAATATTAAAGAAGCTACTGCGCATTATCTAATCAAAGTGGATAAGACACAAGTGATCCATGTAGCCTACAGAAGGCATCGGCGATCGAATAACAGAGCCCCTTCCCTCGGTATATGTTTGATTAAACCACCGTGGGTAAGGGCGTACAATGTTAAGAGAAGGGTAGGAGGGAGGAAGAGGAAAAAGAGGGAAAACAGCCAGGATTTGACGCAGCGGATGATGCGTTTCGTAAAAAACTAGAAGCGCGGAAGCTAAGTCAGAGGGAAACTGCGTTGTAGTCTAATAAAAGAGAAAGGCTGCCTATTCGAACCAGGGGCAAGGGTCGCCCCGGGGCCGTGTCTGTCGTCACCCAGATATAGCTATCTGACGTTGTATATGCCCTTGACCCTTGTTAACGGTCTGAGGAAGTGTTCATGGTTGAGAGGCAGAGGCGGTCAGCTGTATGCTATAGCAATATTCTAAATGCGGCTGGGCGTCGCGATTCGAATCAAGGACCGCGGTGAAATACGCGTGTTTAAGTTGGAGTGGAGATTTACAGACGTACACTTGCCGGACAAAAAACAGACTATGACAAAATAAAAAACCTGTGAGAAAGTGCAGAGTTAAAATCAATTTGATCATAGATCGAAAATGAGCTCATTTTCGATCTATGAAGGGCAATACCCTGGATCAAGATCTGTGATGTCATGTCCCTATCCTACATGTATATCATTATTATTATTCGATTGCAGATCAACATGCCCACTAAGGTTTTTATGCATGTACACTGTACATATAGGCTATTATACAGATTGGTCTATGTTCAAGCTCACTGTTTTATTTAGCCTTCATTTCATCAATCTACCATAGACAGGCTGCCCTCGACGTGGCATAGCCTAAATAATCTAGGTAACTACACAAATCGAAGGAGTAACCTTCGTTTCTGTTTCAAGACTTTTGCATTTGCATTCTTAATTTTCACTGGAAACCTTCGCCTTGTCAAAGCAAACAGAAAACCTGTAAGCTTAAGTGTCTTTAATATATTATATTAAAGACCTTATACATCGTGTGCTTGATCCGCTGTCCGTTTAGTGCATTTAAAGAAAGTGACGTTTAGCACTGTGGCCACCTCGTGAATAATATGAGAGCAGTCATTTTTGCACTTGGCCAAGGAGAGGGACAGACTGAGACAAAGACACATCTGTACTATCTACAGCCTTAAAAACTTAGTCCGTGGTTCATTCAGTACATTTAGAAAGGTGCCATCTATCAGCATTTCGCGAAGAACACGAAAACAAAAGTCACAGCTAACGAGGAGTAACGTGGGATTTCCAGAGAAGGGCCATTTAGCCGAACTGAGAGAGAGAGAGAGAGAGAGAGAGAGAGAGAGAGAGAGAGAGAGACAGAGAGAGAGAGACAGACAGACAGACAGACAGACAGACATACAGACAGACAGACATACAGACAGACAGACAGACAGACGTGACACCGACAGACAGACAGACAGACAGACAGATGCTATGCACAGGACAGTCTATAATCTATATACTACACCAATGAACTCAGTTAGCGTTCATTAGATACGAGTGTGTTCGATTATGTTTTGCCTGTCTAGAACATCACATGTTTTCTTTCGGATCCGTTGTCAAATAGTGGCCACTGGATGTGACACCGAATGTGTCGTGTATGTCTCCCACATACATGTAGATCTGCTCGTCCTATGTTAATCACGCGCGCATGTTCCGTGTTAACTATACGCCCGACGAAACGCTCGAGTGTCTCGGAAAGAAAACACGCGCGCGGGCACACTGTTGCGGATAATGAAATTCCTGTCCGACCGGTCTGGAAGAAGTGGGCATAAATAAGCGGAGAAATTGCCTATTTCAATATGATGGTTCAAGGTTACTAGGCATTCCATTAGAGGTGAGAAGCATTGGCGGCTCCCCTCGCTACGCGCGATAATGACTTCAATAAATCTACATAATTATGGCCTGCATAACGATATTGCGCTCCATTTCCGGCGCAATCAAAAGCATTATTTTAGCTGCACGTAGATACACACACGTCATTATATGGCTCCTCTATAGGTCTGTATTGATCGGAAAACGAGAACCATCTAATTCTGGTTACAGACTCACGCGTCGTCGCCCTCTAATCTGTTGTCAGATTAAGGCTCCACGTCTGTCTTATTTATACGGACAAAACGCTCACAGCTACTAGCGTTTATCTTTTAAGATCCTGCAGGACAGGTGCGCTAAACAAAATTTCCAGAAAGACAGCATCGTCTTTATATTGTGACGCGGCTTAACCCTTTAACGACAAACGTGTACTAAAATGACTGGGAAACCAATGCAGCTCGTCGTTAAAGTGTTAATAGATGCTGGAAAGAAACGGTTGAGATATAACCATTCAGCAGTTGATCTGAAACGGGTGAAGGTCGAAGCTCTTCTGGCTTTTCTGGTCAACAGATCAACAGGTTAGTGGATCTATATTTAATATAGATCCGCTAACCAGGAAAGCCCTCTTGATCACCAACAGTAAATAGTTCTACAGCTTTTGACCAGAGACAGACACTCAAACGACCTGGTTGAATAATGAAAAGTCTGAGTAACACGGATTGATTTTAAATAGTCTGCTATAGTTGACCAGATAACAATATTTTATAAACCATGAGCCCCAAATTGAAATAGATTCTTTGCTGAACAGTATATTGGAAATGCAAGGACAGCAGGAGATGACGATAACGGAAATTCAAAGACATCAGTCCTTGGTTTATTTTTGATTAATTTTATACTACGGAAAAAAATTAAAAAGTTTGTTATTTAGCGGCGGTGTAAATGCGAAGACAGGTTTTGAGAAGATGGCAACGTGATCTGACACATTTTACTCAACAGGAGCAACAGAATGAATCGATTGTGAATCTGATCGAATTATATCATCAAGACATCCAAGGATTCCGTTGCGGTGTTGGAAAGGCAATGAACTGTTGCATGTCAAACCCTTCCAGTGTATCAAGAATTGCTGAAGAGCTATGATGAGCAACATTGATGTGAATATTAATATCACCTATGATGACTATTTCTGAAGGAGAGGAAATGAAACATTCGTAAATTTATTCAGAAAGTCAATCAGAGAGAAGCGTGGTTGGTGATAGATATGCACAGGCAAGGCTTGCTTGTAACCAGATATGAGTGCATGTGATGGTCAGGATCTCAAATGACTTGGGTGCTGGAGTATTTTGATCTTATACAATGAGATATATGACTTAAAAGAATGGAAATCAAGTTCCCCGCCTTTAGGTTAGACCATTGCATCGACTCATAAAATGGATGAGTCTGCAGTTAATCCAACTTCCTTAATCGGTCTAATGTCCAATGCAAGGCTGCAGTTTATCCAACTTCCTTAATCGGCCTATTGTCCAATGCATTGCTCCATGCAGATACGCGTTCATTTACAGGCTACTTGTATTTATCCAAGTGTAGACCACATGCAAACACATAAATAATAATACCGGTAGTGTTCTGTTTCTACAAGCATGTAAAGCCGACTCAAGTAGGTTGGCAGTGTAGGTCTGTATATACATGTATACCCACATTCGTATACGTTTTCGTGTAAGAGTGTATCTCGATTGTCTAAATATATCTTCTCGATTCGTGCAATATCTGTAATGAAATCGACAACGGTGGTTTTCTTCGTTGATCTTCCGTGGACCTACAAAAGGATGACAATTTCGTGGAGTGGATGATTGAGAAGGTTTCCGACCGACAAGGCGCCTCTCCTCAATACTGCAGGCCCCTTCCACAATAGCGCTCCATGTATGGCATGCAGACGGCTTTCAGCTCCAATTCAACGCCGTACGGCTGCCGCGCTAGGTCCTTCACGCTGTTTTATATTGGTAAACAATTTGCAGAGGTCGATCTACATACTAGCTACAATAATTGTAAGCACGGTGTGATCACATTGCAGAGATAGCTATTGTCTGACACTGAACCACAGACAAATGCGTTTGTCTCAACATCACGAGTAACACAGTGGGCGAGCGATCTTTGTTTTTCAGACAATTTACATAAATGTTGTTCCCTTCCTAGCGATAAATGTGTCTGCTCTTCAAACACTGTTTTGCTAATGTTAGTATTCATATATAGCCTGCGATGAAGAGGGAAGCAATCCTTCGTGTTTAGTTGCTGAGGCTTATATCATGCATAGGCCCTATACGATTCTATCGTGTAGGCTAATAACACGTTTTGCGTTTAAAGGTAATACGGAGAGAGCGTGGATGTAAAGTTCAGAAATGAAATCAAATGGAACGAGAGCCAAGAACTGTTGGACAGAATCAAATAAAGAAGAGAGCATGCAGTGTACGCACTAAAGCATGTTGGAGGAGAACACGATGAGACGGTGGGAGATAAAGAAAAGAGCAAATTTTTTCTTCCACGTAAATTTGGACCATCCTATTGTATATATACACATGCAAGTATGCATGTATGTATGTATGTATGTATGTATGTATGTATGTATGTATGTATGTATGTATGTATGTATGTATGTATGTATGTATGTATGTATGTATGTATGTATGTATGTATGTATGCATGTATGCATGTATGCATGTATGTATGTATGTATGTATGTATGTATGTATGTATGCATGTATGTATGTATGTATGTATGGTATTTATGTATGTATTTATGTATGTATACATGTATTATTTATGTATGTATGCATGTGTACATGTATTATTTATGTATGTATGCATGTGTGAATGTTATTTAGTAGTTTTTATTTTGTTAATTGAAATATGTACATAGGTCTGTGAGACATGTGAACGTCTTCGCTGCACTCCGTAAAGTTCAGCTGCACTCTTAAAAGTAGTGTTTGATAAAAGCAGGCCCTTAATATGCCTAGAACGCTGGTATACATAATAATAATAATAATAATAATAATAATAATAATAATAATAATAATAATAATAATAATAATAATAATAATAATAATAATAATAATAATAACTGGAATCTGAGCTAAGAGTGGCATTCTTAGACGATCTGACACTGGGAGGCAAAGTGGATGTGGTGGCCCACGATATTCAGCTGATCGCACAAGAGTCAGCTAAACTCGGGCTTCAGCTCAACCGCGCGAAATGCGAAATAGTCTTCCAGAACGACGACAGTAAGATCGACGATCCTTCATTCTACGGCTTCAAACACACTCTATTAGGAGAGGCGACGCTGTTGGGCTCACCTCTGATGCCTGGGCCAGCAGTCGATAAGGTGGTGACTAAGAAGGCTGATGACTTGGAACGAGCAGTAGGTAGGCTCTCCATGCTTCACTCGCATGACGCCCTAATCCTGTTACGAAATGGATTAAGCGTGCCAAAGCTTCTCTACACAATGCGCACAGCCCTATGCGTCGACTGTCCTAGTCTCACCAGATTTGATTTGCTGTTAAGAAATGGATTGTCAAGTATTTTGAATGTGGACCTATCGGATGAGAAATGGCTCCAAGCATCCCTTCCGGTGAAAGATGGTGGCCTTGGAATACGCTGTGCTGCTACGCTGGCACTTTCTGCCTTCTTGGCATCTGCTGCAGGCACAAGCGAACTCCAGGCAAACATGTTGCCACCAGAATTAGCTGATACCTCAGACGATCTAGTTAATACAGCGCTGAAGGCATGGGTACTACTCACCGGTGCCGAACCACCTACAGGATCAGCCGCTCATCGACAAAGAGAATGGGATAGCCGCTGGACAAGTACGGCGTGGACAACTTTGCACGAGTCGGCGAACAATACACTAGACCGGGCTCGTCTCTTAGCCTCCCGGGCACCACATGCGGGAGATTGGTTGCTAGCGCCTCCGATTACTGCACTTGGTCTCCGCTTGTCTGATGAAGTGATACGGATCTCGGTTGGAATGAGACTTGGAACAATACTCTGCGAACCACATTTGTGTCACTGTGGCGAGAGAGTTGACGCCAGAGGACTCCACGGTCTTACCTGCAGAAAACACGCTGGCAGGCAACAACGGCACAACATGCTGAACGACATCATATGGAGATCGTTTGGAAGAGCGAACATCCCTTCTCAGAAAGAACCGTTGGGTCTCACCAGAGAAGACGGCAAACGACCAGACGGCGTGACACTTATCCCATGGTCATGCGGAAGGTGCCTCACTTGGGACGTGACTGTTTCGGACACATTTGCAAAGTCACATCTGGCAACAACATCAACCGAAGCGGGTGTGGCCGCAAACCGGGCAGCCGCCGCCAAGACATTAAAATACGCCACAATCACCCGAACGCATGCTTTTGTGGCTGTTGCATTAGAGTCCAGCGGTTCCTGGAGTTCTGAAGGACTGGACTTTGTTATGGAATTAGGACGTAGGTTAACCGATTCAACACATGACACGCTCGAGACAAGCTACCTGTTTCAAAGACTCTCGGTAGCTCTCCAACGCGGAAACGCCATCTGTTTTTCTTCGACATTACCATGCTAGATTGTTCATAATAATAATAATAATAATAATAATAATAATAATAATAATAATAATAATAATAATAATAATAATAATAATAATATAATAATAATAATAATAATAATAATAATAATAATAATAATCTTTATTAATTCAAACTGACAATTAAGCAGGATTATTACAATTCAGTATGAACGGATGATCACAAGTTATTACAGGAGTCGAATTTAACTGTGAGCCTATTCGGCAGCCATGCAAGGCGCCCATCACGTCCTACGTCTCATTTTACCAATGCGCCATCTCGCAAATGATAGGCTGAGTGGACCTTTGGGAGGGTGCGGGAAGCGATCCCGCTTCCTACTGCTCTTCACGCCAGTGATATTACCACTACACTATGGACCCCATGCAAACTGTCTGATTGAAACTAAACGTCTGTGAGCATGCGAACTGTTTGGCCTTCTGCCTCACAGTTTGCCTATTTACATCAAACAGGAATTTTTGGCTATGGGAAGCAATTGCTGTTTACTAAGCAATAAATATCGAAGAACGTTCTTGCCACAGTACGGTAGCGTCTGCTTTTATTAGATATTTCTGTGAAGTGTACGTTCATCGCCGACTTGTCTAAATCCGTCAGAGTATGTCTAGTGATCTATAAAGGCCTTTGCTTGTGCTGCAGATGTTGAAGAATGTGCAACCTATAGGCTACGAATGCGTGCATAATGCATATACGTGCGCGCGCGCATGGTCGCGCTCTCGTGCGCGCATCTGTTTGGCGAGTGTGTGCGTGTGTGTGTGTGTGGTGAGCATATGTGCATAATGAGAACTGTTGATGCTGAGACAAACAACCAACAGGATGCTCTGCTGCTGCTGCTGCTGCTGCTGCTGTTGCTGAGGAGACTGTCGTCCTCTAACGCGATGCGGCATTTGTCAGCGCACTGACAACTTAGTGTTTGCTTCGGTCGCGTAAGATGTAAAGTCATTTGTAGGCGGCGTCTGCGTAGGAAGAGAAGGAGGACAAGACAAAAGGAGATGCTAAGGCTGCGGAAGAGGAGGAGCAGCTGACTGTTGATGACAGGACGATATATGTTTACACGCTTCTGCCTATCTACTCATCTACTTGATTAAACCCAATTCAGGTTAGTGAAAAATCGGCCGCGCTGGCTTGTATGATTTCCTGTAGCTTATAAACAATACATGTATCTATAAGCTACTGTTAGCGGTGAATGTGAGCGAAGCTTGAGCAGACTGAATTTTATTTGCATGCCACTAAGGTGAAGTCTAACTGTTGCACACATTTCCTTTCTTGTGAATAAGAATGTTAACACCCGTTCCTTTCAGCAGTGCTAACATGTATGCATGGGCAAGATAGAAGACTTCATGTGGCGCCAAAACATCTATTCGGTTTTAAACTATGACAATTCATAAATGCAACACTCGAGCCACATTTCTTCTTACCTGGCTAAAATTCTGCTTTCATCTTTTGTTCATAACTGAAGCCCGTGAGACTTAGGCCTACTGTCGTCTGGTCTGTGTCTTTTCGGACCAAAGATTGAGTCAGAAAACAGATACGAGCCAAGACATAAACCTACTCAATAGTACTCATCCATTGTAACTTATCACTTAGAAGTATTAAATCAAATAGTAATTAATTAAATTACACGAAGCCAACACTATGTTGCCGAACAGGTCAACTTTTCAGCGATGAGAGGATTTAGCCAAATATTGATTTTTCTATATGCCTAGCCGTTTCTATAGGATTTAAAAACCCAAGGTCCCGGTTAAGTTTCATCTCGGTTTTAAAATTGAGTCAGGTGTCAAGAGTGTATAGCAGTTAAAATTAATGGTATATGCCGTAGAGGTTGAGAACTCTATAGAGGCAAACATTTCTTGGTATCCGGACGATTGGTCGTAGGACGATTGGTCATAGGACGATTGGTCATAGGACGATCGATCATACGAACGATTGGTCATAGGGCCTATTGGTCATAGGACTATTGGTCATAGGACGATTGGTCATAGGACGATCGATCATACGAACGATTGGTCATAGGGCCTATTGGTCATAGGATTATTGGTCATAGGGCCTACCGGTCATAGGTCACATAGGTCATGTAGGGCCTGTCGGTCATATATAATATAGGTCCTATCGGCGATGGGACTATCGAAGGCTATCGAAGGACTAAAACAGAGAAGTTTTTAAAACATGAACAACCATTTACTGGATCATTTACTGAGAAATACGTAATATGAAATACGAACAATAGGTCTACGTAAAAGTCTGGAATTATCCTAGTAAGTTTCTTGATTGGCACTGATTGTATTTGTCCAAAAACGATCAGTGTCCCAAATTGATGCCTTTCATAGCCTACTTGAGTAACATACGGGTCAAACGTTTATTATTTCGACCGAACGTTAAGTCCTTTGAAGTGAGTACTGTTGATGCATGCAAGTAGTTATCCTAATAAGTTTCTTAATTGGCACTGATTGTATTTGTCTAAAAACGATGAATGTCCCTAATTGCTGCTTATTTTGCGTTCGGTGTGTTAAGCTTAAAACTAAGAATGTCCATAACTAACGACTACAACCAATTATGTCGGTTTATTAGCGGCATATAACCAATAGTCCTATGACCAATAGGCCTATGACCAATCGTCCATATGACCAATCGTCCTATGACCAATCGTCCTATGACCAATCGTCCTATGACCAATCGTCCTAGAACCCATTTCTTGGAGCCTTCCCTCTGGTCCAATCTGCTTGCATGAGCATTTGGTCGATATAAGCTGACCAGACGTAAGATCCTTGAGCATGTCTTGAGCCAGGTCTGCAAAATGGTTTCGGAACATTATACTGAGTGCATTTCTACGAATTCTACTGGAATCTGTTCGGGCACAGCTCGGCTCTTATGATGTAGAATTAATGGGATGGTAACACACACCGCACTAGCGGCCCCACATACAACCGGGAATTTTGCTTAAATTGGCTGCAAGCATATAGCAAGGTCGTGCCAATATGGACTAGAATGCCTGGGCCTGCAGGGAACAGATGTGGCACATTGGCCTAGTAATTTATTCACCTTCAATCTCAAACATACAAATCGTAAACAGTCTCACTTTCACACAGCTTCGTAGAATTAGTTCCACATTGCGATCTTATTCGTACACTAACTCCTAGTTTTTTGTTTACACAAATACCATCCATTTATGGCTTTCGAAAGCTCTCGTGCTATTTTAACCGACGGAGAGCCAGTCATGTTTCTAGTGTATGATATAGGATACTAAGATAAACATGGATAGATGTCGTTTAAAGATGAAACCGGTTTACTGCAATGTGATGAAAACTGGACGGCAGAACGAACCTTAATCTGTTTTGCAAAACGCTGCTAAGTGAAAAACTGGTTCTGCGATTAGACGAATGAATTGGTCGTCGCCCGTATACACTCGAGACGACGCGATGCATTCAAACGAGCATCGTAGGCACCGATCATAACAGCTCTCGTCTAAAGTCTACTACTACCTGAGTCAATGGCTGACTGAATGTGCCATACACACACTCACAGAGATGCTCGAGTACAGAAACAGAGGCAGAGACACAAACAGGCACAGATAGACAGACGCACAGGCCAGCACATAGACGGACGCAGCAGGCACTCAGACGGACACATAGACGGACATAGACGGACACAGACAAACACAGCTTCATCGTTTAAATACTTGCCCGAAGACACAGTTCGACGACTGGTCTTTGCTTATTGACCTAATTACTATAATTTGGAAGTATCGTATCGCATCGTATCTGAGAATTTGTACAGCGCCTCTTACAGTACTAGCTATTCAGAGGCGCTCTCAGCGTGACAGCCCGGGGAAATAGGAAAGTTTTCAAGCAACGAAGGGATGAAGGTGGGACCCCGACTAAAATCTTACTACGGATTGAGGGTGGGAGATGTTCTGCAGATTTGTTTTTTTTTGTATTTTGTTGCTAAGTTTTTTTGTACGTAATCACAGTTTACATTTTGATCAATGTCTAAAATTTTATAACATGCTACTTAATGTTTACAATGAGTGTGGTTTTTGGTTACAATAATCTAGTGATAGGCCTATGCATCGTGGTTCACGCATTTTGTTTGATTTGAATAACGAGGATCAGTTATAAATTCAGCAGATAGGCTCATAAGGTTTTAGATTATCAACACTTCTGAGATCCACGACCTTTAGATGAACAATTTAACCACTGCGAACAAACATCCAGACAGATACAGATAGAAGACAAGCAGACAGACACAGGGTCGTTTTAAGGTCATCGTAGGCCCTAGGCACTCTTGCATTCGTAGGCCCAACTACCAGCTCTGAAATTGAGAACGAGTTAATGCGAGAAATGGCATTTGAAGACGTTATAAGTCAAACCTTTATGGCGGGCCAGTGGCAATATCTTTCGATCAAGTGGCGGGTCAGGGTGCCCAAGGCGCCTAAGCAAAATGGGGTAGGGATCTCGGAGAGTGCTTGGCGAGCCCGTCCACGGATAATCTTTGCAAAACCAAATCTTAAATGGTGTAGTTTTTTGCATACAAACAGTCAAATTAGGTTTAAAAATCTTCATTTTCAACTTCATTATCAGTCACAATCATAAAAAAAAACTCATTAATCCTTAAAAATGACAAATTTGAACATTTATTCTCAAATTGTGTAGTCTTTAGGCAATTCTCCGTGGGCCAGAGAAAAATCGTCGGTGGGCAAAAAATGGCTCGCGGGCCGGTGTAGGAGGCACGGTGGACTCTAGGCACATTTTGTACTCTAGAGTCCATGGTACCTATAGGCACCGTGGACTCTAGAGTACAGCATCCCCAAACACGACAGTAGGAGGCAGGGTGGACTCTAGGCACATTTTGTACTCTAGAGTCCATTATACCTATAGGCACCGTGGACTCTAGAGTGCAATTAAATTAAATTAATCGTAATCGTAATCTCCAAACTTATATAGCACCACTCGAAAGCCAAACGCAGGAAACCAGCTTATTCACGAGCGCTGCGTCTAGTCAGAGAGGTTGTCCAAAAGAGCTGTCCGGTTTCCAGAGGATCAGAGAGGGCACAGCAGATGTTAAGGTTGGTGCCTTTTAGGTCGAGGATTGGAATGTACAAGAAGAAACGATAGTTTTAAACAACATTTTATAAACTTGTTATTGCACGAGCGGGACGCGTGACGCTTATTATTTTATCGAACATACCATTGAACAAGAAATGCCTCATTTAGCAACCCTCATCAAGCTGCTAATGAGTGTTGCATGTCGTGTTTCGAGTTGTTACCATTATCCATTGTTTATAATATGTTAGTTTATTTTTAATATTATTATGAAATTAAAATTGTATTAACGTTTAGGCCTAATGCAGAAGTAAACTCTAAACCCGAAGTAGCTAAATCGGAAGTTTGCAATAATAAGAGTTCTGAGGAAACTAGAGTAGGCCTACACAATGCCTGGGCTAGTGTGGAATCTAGAGTACAAATCACCTGCATAAAGTGGGGAACGGACATTGTCCCCCTGGACATTGTCCCCCCGGACATTGTCCCCCCCATTTTGCGTAGGACATTATACCCCCGGACATTGTCCCCCCTCTGTGTGAATAGCCTATAGTCTGCATGTCATTGATAAACCTTAGTTGCCGTTTGTGTTGGCTATTTCATTCAGGTGTAGGCCTAAACTTAAGACTTGTTAATGTCACTCAGTTCATAAGCAGTACGAAAGTTAAGACCAAACTAGAGTATGCAAAGCTTGAAGTCGTGTGTATCTAGGGTACAAATAAACCTATGTACAGAGAGTACGCTGTACCTAAGAGTACACTGTACCTAAGTATAATGTACTCTAGAGTACGTTGAGCCTATAGGTATGATGTAGCCTACTCTAGAGTAGCCTACGTTGTGTCTACGTACGATGTTCTCTAGAGTACGTTGTGCCTAGGTATGATGTACTCTATAGAGTACGTTGTACGCTGTACCTAAGTATAATGTACTCTAGAGTACGTTGTGCCTAGGTAAGGTGTACTCTAGCGTACGTTGTGCCTATGTATTATGTACTCTAGAGTACTTTTTGCCTAGGTATGGTGTACTCTAGAGTTCGTTGTGCCTAGGTATTATGTACTCTAGAGTACGTTTTGCCTAGGTATGGTGTACTCTAGAATACGTTGTGCCTAGGTATGATGTACTCTAGAGTACGTTGTACGCTGTACCTAAGTATAATGTACTCTAGAGTACGTTGTGCCTAGGTAAGGTGTACTCTAGAGTACGTTGTGCCTAGGTATTATGTACTCTAGAGTACTTTTTGCCTAGGTATGATGTACTCTAGAGTACGTTGTGCCTAGGTAATGTGTACTCTAGAGTACGTTGTGCCTATGTAATATGTACTCTAGAGTACGTTTTGCCTAGGTATGATGTACTCTAGAGTGCGTTTTGCCTAGGTAAGGTGTACTCTAGAGTACGTTGTGCCTAGGTATGGTGTACTCTAGAGTACGTTGTGCCTAGGTACTATGTACTCTAGAGTACATTGTGCCTAGGTATTATGTACTCTAGAGTACGTTGTTCCTAGGTATTATGTACTCTAGAGTACGTTTTGCCTAGGTATGATGTACTCTAGAGTACGTTGTGCCTAGGTACTATGTACTCTAGTGTACGTTGTGCCTAGGTATTATGTACTCTTAGGTACGTTGTGCCTAGGTACTATGTACTCTAGAGTACGTTGTGCCTAGGTATTATGTACTCTTGGGTACGTTGTGCCTAGGTATGATGTACTCTACACTAGGATTTGCTTCACCTCCGATAAATTAAATTATAAAATTTTCATAAAGTATTTAATTGTTTTTTTTATATTTAATATTAAAAATCGCTACCATTTTAAAGTCTTTAATTTTTTAAATACGTTACTTCTATAGCCTAACTAGAGTACGCAATGCCCGCAGTATACAGTGTCGAATCTGGGCTACTTAATGTTCTCGACAGTACGTTGAGCCTAGAGTACACCTTACCTGACTAGAGTACGTTATGCCTGGATGTCGGCCAGGCATTTCGTACTCTAGAGTCCGAGGTACCTGTAGGCGCGGTGGACTCTAGAGTACGTTGTGCCTAGGTATGATGTACTCTAGAGTACGCTGTGCCTAGGTATGATGTACTCTAGAGTACGTTTTAGCCTAGAGTCCACCTTACCTGCCACACCGGCTCTTTGACAACTCTGTTATAAGCCGTAAAGTTCACATAGCGTAGGCTGTTGCACAGCTCAACTTAACTTTAAGTAAATATCTTAAAGCTAAACTGTTTCAGTACAATTTAAAAAAAATTAAATTAGAATCTGAATTTCCTTTTTCATTTCCGCGTCAAATTCAATCATTAAACTTATTGTTTCTATATGTCATATTCAGACTTTCGTAGGCCCCTGAAAGGTTCGCAGGCCCTAGGCACATTGCCTATAATTGTGCCTATTGGATAAAACGGCCCTGGACAGACACAAAGATATATTCATAATGGCATATTATATGCACACCTATCGACACATACACAGAGACATGAAGAAAGACATACAGGCAGACGGACATAGAATCTGACAGAGACCGAGTGAATGATCCAAAGGTCTTGGAAGATGTAGGCAACAGTTAAGCTTTCAATTAACAGTTACATTATTTCAACAATTATGCATATAATTGAAATTATTTTCATTATTTCGTCCATTGTTTTGCTGTAACATCGTCCGAACGAGTTTTCCGTGATATATGCCTTTGTAGTGAAATTTTGATCTTGTGGTCGTGATCTGGGCTGCTGCGACTGACAAAGATATCGGCCGCTGACCAGCCGACGTTTTAGCAATCGCAATGCAGAACACGTGAAGCATCATGGCTTATGTGTGTAGAGACGCCTCCAAGCGTGACGGCGTGAGGGAGTTCCATAGGTGTAGGGCTATAAATCAATCGTTTTTCGCCCTGTGTTCTCCGAGAAACGCCATCAGTCACCTGGAAACAAGGTGAACTACGTGACTTCCTAGTGTGTGGCGTCGAAATAAGTAAACAGACGAGTCAGACTTGCAAGTCGAAGTCTGAAATGCGTATAAGGCTGTCGGTTCACAACGTCCATTTGAGCAAACGTAAGCGAATCGCTCATTAATCCAGCCTCTATGATTTCATTAATTCATTCATTCATTCAGAGGATTTATATAGCGCTCTCAAAGATAACTTACTCAGAGGCGTTCCCAGTCCAACTTCGGCGATTAAGAGTAGTTTTCAGATTATCAATACTAGTCTTGCGTAGCACCTTCTACAGCTTATTCGACTTGGCTATTAGACAGACGCTCGTGAGTCTGAATTCCCTGATTATGTCTTCTCAACCACTGTTTGTGACCTCGGTCTCCTGTTAGACCAAGAGCTCACTTTTGCTCCACATGTTCACCTTCATCGTATTGTTCGGTACTGCTACTATCAGCTGCGCCAATCTCGTACTGTTACCCGTTTACCTACATCTGCTGCTATCCTCACCTTAGTGCATTCCTTTATCACAGCTCGCCTTAACTATTGCTCCTCGCTCTATTATGGCCTCCCATCTAGCCGAATGGAATGCATGCAGGGACCGGGTCTTGCGCTCTGCAGCGCGCCTCTGTGGACGAACCCCAAATAGCAATATGCTGGAGGTCCTTCAATGCATTTAAGTACACGTATATATAAATGTGCATATATAAATTATATATATATACCCTGTATCTGTGCAATATAGAGATAGTAATGGTTATAGTAGCAATCTCCTGCATGGGAATTCGATTCTTCGTGCATGCATCATTTAAATGAGCAATTTCTTGCAGAACCACGCGACCGTAAGATGGGAATATGCTCTTTGCACATCAATCCTCCAAACCATTTTTGCAGGACTATAATAATTAACGTTGATGGTCATCCCTTCATAAAGTCGAGCGTTTATGGTTTCTTGCTCTATATCGAAACTTCGATACAGTTCTGCGAAACTGTTTATCTCCGACATCAAATTAGGAATTGACGAAGAGTTTTTGCCTTGATCCTTTCGTTATCTATGCCACTGTATGTTCTGCTTATGTCATGTCCTGAAACGGTAACACGATCCTTTCATCCCTGCCACCCTGGTTCGAATTTCGCTGCGTCACATGATACCGACAAATCGTTATCGAACATTGACACCAGTGAGTAAGGTTGCCCAATAATTGTAGTTCGCGAATATCCTTCATCCTTAGCGCAACGCCTCTGAGACATTTTATTGAAAGCTTGATGCGCGTATTTTGATAAGCGACATTAACATGGCGGATTATTGTCGTGTCAACGACTAAATCCATGAAGCTCAGTGTCAGACGGACCAATCATTAAACACCTAACGAGTCGTTCTTCTGTCTGTTTGTCGCTGTTATCTTTATTGTCAGCGTCATGATTATTCTTGATTTAAAGCAGCATGAAAATTGCACCGTCGCTATATACAGGAAATGTGAATACTATTTCCGAGAGAGAGAGAGGCGCGAATGTAAGCGATTAGCTGATACCTTCCTTCTTTATGTCGTTTGCCTGGACGGGTGGAGGGACGCCCGGGCGACGGGCGGAGGACGGAGGAGCAGAGCGACGGCCGGGCGGAGGGACGGACGGGCGGAGGGACGGCCGGGCGGAGGGACGGACGGGCGGAGGGACGGCCGGGCGGAGGGACGGCCGGGCGGAGGGACGGCCTGGCGGAGGGACCACCTCGTTGGGAGGGACGGACGGGCGGAGGGACGGACGGGCGGAGGGACGACCTCGTTGGGAGGGACGGGCGGGCGGACGGGCGGTGGTCCAAGCGCCGCCGTGATCGATCGTTGGATAGGCCTCCGAGATTTGTCTGTGCGTTGTCGTCGTCTCCTTCGTCTGATGTCTTTCGCGTAATAACTCCGTCATTCGAGCATTACCACGAATCATTTCCTTCGCCTTATCATCATTATCCGTGTCCTTGTTGCCCGGTCCTTGTCAACAGCCTTCCCTCTTCCCCCTTCCCTGCCTCCCTCCCTGCCTCCGTCCCTCCCTACCTACCTCTTCATCCTTCTGCATTCGTCTCTTGGCCACCACCGGATGACACTGACAGCGCTCCTCCTCGGTGCCTCGGCATTTGGCTTAGCACGTTCACCGACTGATTGAGACCGGAACAGAAACTGTCTGAGAGCAGGACACACTCGTAATGACCTTTCGTAATATAATTGCACTTTTAAGGAAGCATTAGTGACATCAGGCTCAAAGTCAGTCACATTAAAAGTCAGACTCTGCCTCTCACTATAATAGACCTTCACGATTGAGTTCTTTTACGTTTGTCTTTTCACTTAAATGAACTGGAATTGAACTTACTTTTAACACTGCTGTCTGTAGGTACTTACAGACTGGGTTCTCCGATTCCTTAAGCTAGACGTTTCTAATTTCCTTCCACGGTTCCTTTCTCATTCGCTCTTTAATCTTTATGCTTCCCAAAGGTTCAGCTGTGCAGGCGTTGTGAAAAGAATAATCAAATTTTTCTCGTTGTAGCTCTGTCTGTCTGTCTGTCTGTCTGTCTGTCTGTCTGTCTGTCTGTCTGTCTCTCTCTTTCTCTCTGTAGGTCTGTCGGTTTGTCTATGACTGTCTCTGTCTTTCTTTCTCGCCAAACACCAACGACCAACCACTACACGCATAATTATGTTAATCCTGCACGACCGAACGTAAAACAAGCACACGAACCAGGTTTTAATAATACTACGGAGTCTTTTAAACCCTGCGTCTTTGAATATCTGTTTTCGCTTAAGCTGTACGCGAACCATAATTAACATGCAGTTTAATTGTGTGAGTGTGCGACAGTCCAGTGATTAGCGTGCTAGACTGTCAACTGAAAAGTCTGGGGTTAAACTGCCCACAATGGCAGAAAGTTGTTTCCAGACATCTGCTCCACCTGCTCCCGTAGCCAACTCAGCTATAATGAGTACCCTGGCCGTACACTGCCAGTGGGATGATGAGACGGCGAGGGAGAGGACTGGGTGCACTCGCCTTCACATGCCAAAGCTGAGAAAACGAAGTCGGGTATGAAGCGCTAGCGACTCGCTAGCGCTTCATACCCGTTGCTTCCTTTCAAGTCAAGCTTAAGGGACTGCTCTTCTTATTTTTCTTTTTCTTCTTAATTGTGTGACGGTCACAGGTTTAATTCGGCGACTTATTATGCTCACACGACATAATAATATAGGCCTATTTATCTCCACAGATGAATCCTGCTCTTCGTAGGCCTACCCGTATTACAGTCACTCTGTTAGGTAGGATGTTTTCTGTTATAGCTTGCTAAAGAACCTTTGTGTAACAATCAACAGCGTATGTAGCGTTGGGCCACACGTCATCTAAAAACAATTGATGGGTCGTTGTCGATCGAGTTAAGCAACCTGTAAGAGAAATTAGCTGTCATGTTTGCACTTCAACCGATCAATCGATCGATCGATCGATCATCCCGTTCTATCAGTACATGACAACACCGTCTCCGTAGGTCGTTCGATAGGGCACGCTCAAAGCCTTTCATCTATAGGTTGCAGTTCCTTACGAATACTACAGCTTACTTATTATATAATATAATTTTATGACCTCTTATATGTGTACTGTTACGATCGCACGTACTGTTAACCGGTGCTAGGAAGCTAGTTTCCTTCAACCCATCTTTCTGATAATAAGTTGTTAACACACGATAATTATTGTATGTATGAGCACTTGTTATAGCGCCCCTTCAAGATTTCTACTCAGAGGCGCTCGCCGCGCTCCCGACTACAGAGCGGACACTGAATCGGAGTTTCACGCCGAAGCGCATGAGCAATTGCGAGTGAAGGACTTGCCGAGGGTCCCTAATTAATAATTAATTATTAATTATTATTATTAAATAATAAATAATAATTATTATTATTATTATTATTATTATTATTATTATTATTATTATTATTATTATTATTATTATTATTATTATTATTATTATTATTATTATTATTATTACACAGTTATTAATCGCCACAATGTAATGATCAAGCATCAATCGATGGCGCTGAACAGTTGTAGGTGATAGACTTGCTCAATGCCCAACACATAGCTGTCTCTGAGGACACTCCATCCCATACTCTTCGCGTTAAAAGGCGAGCGCTCTAAGTGGCCACCCTGTCCCACAAACTTCTAAAAAAGACCAGTTTCATGGCTTCTGTTAATAGGCTTATACAGGATACGGACCTAAATATGGCCATTAATAATGTACAAACTGTCTCGTATAAGCGAGAAAAAATTCCTCGGCATCATCATCAATATTAAACTAAAGTGGAATAATCGCAAATAACGTATGGAGGGCTGTGGGGATCCTGCTATGAGGTTGGAAATTATATTGCCACGTTATAACCAACTGCAATCATGATACCACGCTTTATTAGAGTCATTCATTACTCACAGCAGCGGTCTTATTTTCTGCGTCGCACTTTAAAAACCGAAGCCTGAATCTCATACTGAAGCTACAGAAGGCGATGATCTGCATTCGGTCATGACCTTGCATGACTCAGTCGCCACCTATCTGTCGTTTTCTCGTAGACCCAACATAACCTTAAGATATAGCCTATACATACTTACGCATATCTTCACGTTTAAGTATTAAAGATAGCACTCTTGACTCTTTGTAATACCTCTGCTTCGCCAATGTTGAAGACCATACAATTCGTCCTTATTGGACTCATATTAAGTTAATATGGGTTCAATCAAGATAAAAAATTTAATTATGTTAAAAATTTGAACTCGCTAATAGCTTTAGTGACGCATTAAATTCCGACCTCTAATACTAACACGAATAGATTGATGTTACAGAGATTATTATTTTAAAGATGAAGCAATGTAATGCCTTTCTATGTCCAAGTATAAGCTAAGACATTTAGCCTACTATAACTGATCAGTTAGCTATAGTGTTTCTTGGATTTATTTGATTTTCTTCGTTTCTTTATTCCTTCTCAAGGTTATTTTAATTGCTGGTTCAAATGACTCGTAAGCCAGTTACTGCTAATTAGAAATTCGACTGGGATGGGTTTGTATCGGTTGGTAGCTTAAATCTGGCTGCTGTAATTTCTATGAACTTGTATTTCGGCTGTACAGTCATTACCTGTGCACTGAAAAGTGTCGCACATTTATGTGCACCTAGACATTTATGGAATGCTTTCTAAGACCATTTTGAAAGCACTCCACGCCTTTAAATATTCTTTTATAGTTCAATAAGAGAAGCTGGAAAGGTCTTTGTCGCTTTATTACGCTAAACTCACTGCTGAACCAATCTGTTTATTTGCTAAACGTGTCTCTTTCGGTTGGCTTTGTTCTACATCACTTTCCGTGCTTTATGTCAGAAATCCAGGCCGCACGGGAGACAGGCCTGTCAAAGACAATTCCTCCTTCTATGCCATCCGTAATGAGGCTTCAGAAACGATGAGTTTCTTTACAGCTTATGTGCTTGTACTTGGAGTCTTGGAGGACATTTTGTCATAAAATCTGTTCCAGTTCCATCAATCTTTGTTAAGAAAACTCTCGCGCGACCGCTGTGTAAACACCGAGCTGACAATGACAATTAACACAAAGGCGATGATGACGACGACGATCAACAGTTGTGGCGTGATGATTAAAACGACGACAGCTGCGGTTATGATGACGATAATTCAGACGGAGGAGCGAGCGACACCTCGAGCGATGAATCTGCTGTCGCTTCGTCCTTCGCTCTGCGTCTGGTCGAGACTGCCGCCCTCGCTCGCTCGCAGACGCTTTGTTTCTGCAGAGCATGGATACACCCTCCATCTTCAACAACAGCCGCCTCTCCATTCAAACACTTCAGCGCGGTGCAAACACCCAGCCACTCTCCCCAGCCATCGCCCTTTCCTCCTCCTCCTCCTCCTCCTCCTTCTCCTCCGTCCGTCCACTGCCTACCCACCTAGCCCTTCCTGCTTCTACGACCGGCTAATCCCAAACGGTTTCGTCGCCCGGTCTCACCGCATTTCGCGTCATTACGAGCTGCTGTCTCGTGTGCTGTCCATTCCCTTCGTGTCTCGTGATCCTATTAGAGGGATACACGGGCGACACCGGGCCCAGTCACGGACGAAGGCCCGACCAAGGCATATGCAGCTGTAGCCCTCCAGCGTCTTAGGAGAGAGAGGCAGGCGGGTGGGACTCCGTCGCGTGCCGACTCGGACGGTAATAAGATTTAGTCGGTGGGACGTCCGCGCGACGGGGCGGCGGGAACCGGGACTGAGTCGACCCTGGCGACACCAACGGGGAAACTATTACTCGACCGTCCTCCGTTTGTTCGCCCAGATACAAACAACGCCTTCAGCTGCAGATTACAAAACACACGAAGAGACACGAAATGAGATATGCAGAGGTACACACACTGATATATGCAAGATCACAGCGCGCGTGAAGATCCATAACTGATATAAACGATAAAATAGCGAAGACTGTCCTTTCAGCAATTATTTGACAAACTTAGCATTGCAAATACCACTGATAACAGTAATATATACATACATGCAAACATATATATATAAATGACACACATACAATGTGTACTGTGTATATAGATAATTAGATATGTATTGCATAAAAAGTTTATTATATCGATTATATCCCGTTCATTTAGGCTATTCTGCCTGCCCCAATATAGGCCTACTATATATGCGTGAAGGCATAGGCCTAATTCCAACTGAATGCCGAGATTCGTTTTAATCGTCTACATAAGTTGTCTGAGGAATTAAAGATTTAGCAGGAATTTATTTACTGCTTACAGAATCCATAACTCCGCGAATGTATCATGTAACCTAAACATGCATAATATGTGGTCAATCGAGTCAGTGTTTTTATTTGCATATGAATAATTAGAGACCATTTATAATAGGCTAGAAGTGTTACACATAATATAGGTAGACCCTATGATGCAAAGCATTTGTCCGTCCAACATGTGCATGGGATTTTAAAGATGCGCTAAAGAGTCTAAGAGAAGCCGTTAGCACTGAGATTAGGCCTACTGGCATAGTAAATTATTTTATCAGATCCTGTATTCACGTAGTCAACAGATAGCCTACCTCCTGAGTGTTGGGCCTCCTGTCCATCCGAGAGATCGGAGTTTATATTCGTGAAGTTGTTTTAACGATGGCTAAAGGCCAACAAGCCCAACAAGTCTAGAACTGCTACTGACCAGGTTTTTTAATTAGCCAACTTCGGGGGGAAACGTCCGGCGGGAATTGTCCGGGGGGAATTGTCCTAGACCCGTCTCTGCCTATGCGAGTCAAATGGCGAGTCACACAATAAAATTGCGCGCGTTCATATGTATGGATCAGGCGCCTATTATCTATATAGACTACATAAACATGTGTGTGTGTGTGTGTGTGTGTGTGTGTGTGTGTGTGTGTGTGTGTGTGTGTGTGTGTGTGTGTGCGTGCGTTTGTGTGTGCTCACATGACGAACTTGAAATATTTTCGAAGTCGTTGTTGTTGTTCTGTTTTGTTCGGCCTATATTATATGTTCTGCTCATGCACTGTTCAATCGTTTGTGTTCTTTCGTTCTCAAATCAAGACTTGCCTTCTTCAGATTGCTTATTCTCAACAGGCTGTCTCTGTGTTTTAGAGGACTGACCTTTTGGACATTGACCTGTTTACGGCTTGGTTTTGGTGCCACATGAATAAGACGCCACTGCAGTCTTGCAATTGTCTGCGACAGTGGGTGTGACGTAATGAGTGAGACTGTGGCCTATAGCACCTGTCTGCGAAGGCGGGTGTAATAGGATAGAGTTTTGACCACTCCTTGTTATTAGAGTTTTGACCACTCCTTGTTATTAGAGTTTTGACCACTCCTTGTTATTAGAGTTTTGACCACTCCTTGTTATTAGAGTTTTGACCACTCCTTGTTATTAGAGTTTTGACCACTCCTTGTTATTAGAGTTTTGACCACTCCTTGTTATTAGAGTTTTGACCACTCCTTGTTATTAGAGTTTTGACCACTCCTTGTTATTAGAGTTTTGACCACTCCTTGTTATTAGAGTTTTGACCACTCCTTGTTATTAGAGTTTTGACCACTCCTTGTTATTAGAGTTTTGACCACTCCTTGTTATTAGAGTTTTGACCACTCCTTGTTATTAGAGTTTTGACCACTCCTTGTTATTAGAGTTTTGACCACTCCTTGTTATTAGAGGATTTAAATTGCATTTGTAAAACGGGGAATTAATTAGATTATATTATAACATAATCCAATTAATTCCCCTCATGTCATTAGTCAGTAAAATTCGTCAATTTTATAAACGTTGAAATGACAAAGCAACGGGCTCATAAGTGTATATGTGTGCCTATCTGTCTGTATGTCTACCTGGCGCTGTGTATGTATGCATGTCTGTCTGCGTTTCTATCTGGCGCCGTGTATGTCTGCCTGTTTGTCTGTCGGTGTTTCTATACCTGGCGCTGTCTGCTCAGATTTAGCATAATATTCATGTGCTTCTTAATTTCTACAAATGAAACAGTTTTGTCACAAAGTTGGGACATTTGGAAATATTTTTAACAAGTTTCAATGTTGTTCAAGAGTTTTACGAGTAAGAGTCTGTGTATAAAAAAATGTCACAAACAGGTATATCTTCCAGTGTGAGATTTAATTAACTCACTGACAACTAAATGGAATGCCCTGATTAGCAGAGCTGTCTGTCATTGAAGACAAGCAACCTTTCTTGTGCTCTGATTAACTCGTTCTTTCGTTCAGCGTTAAGGGTGGATGCCTTTCAAGCAAGAACGGATAAACTGCTGACGATTTTTTGCCTTAGACTGTAGCCTATACAGATCCTCCAGGTACTTACTCACTACTCGTCGCTTTCGTTCCGTCTACTTCTCCTCCTCCTCTTCCTACTCCTACTTCTTCTCCTCCTCCGTCTACTTCTCCTCCTCCTCCTCTTCCTACTCCTACTTCTTCTCCTCCTCCTCCTCTTCCTACTCCTCCTACTTCTTCTCCTCCTCTTCCTACTCCTCCTACTTCTTCTCCTCCTCCTCCTCTTCCTACTCCTCCTACTTCTCCTCCTCCTCTTCCTACTCCTCCTACTTCTTCTCCTCCGCCTTCTCTTCCTCCTCCTCCTCCTTCTTCTCCTCCGCCTCCTCTTCCTACTCCTCCTACTTCTTCTTCTCTTCGTTTTCTGAAATTTTACGCCACTGGCTTCCTGCTGTGGAAGTAAGGCACATTTTTCATAGAGTCAGCGCTGGATTCTGCAAGGGTATAGAAAGATAAAGTTGTAAAGATTATCACGGAATAAGAAGCATCAGAAAAGAGGCATGCTTAAACGATAATGAAATCAAAGATGTAACAAAAGGAACTTCTGAAGAGAAGCCTTGAAGGACACAGGCTACAGAAATAAGCAGATAAATTTCTGAAGTATAGTACGTAATGAAACAATTCGGTAGAGAAGCTTGTGAAACACAAAGAGACTAAAATTAACAGAAGGAGCGTCTGAAAAGGTCTCTTAATTAATTAATTAGCAACATCTAGCGCGCTTTTATTGCACAAGACATCAACCGATGACACACCAAAAGCCAAGCTGTAATCAGGTCAATGATATCAATATCCAGAAGATGAACAGTGGCAGCCTTTGGTGAATGAGCAATTTAAGAAACGTTGGTCTTAAGTGAAACGAAATGAATGACATAAACGGCTGAGCAGAACGAACAGATACAGGAAAAGAGTTCAAATATCGAGATCCACCAACCAGTTTCAGGCACGACCAGAGAAAGATAGCACACGGCCTGCGCATGGTTGAATAATGATAAGTCTGAAGAATAAGGGCTTATTTTAAATACTGTGATTAGCAAGACTTTTATGTTTTGTCCCAAATTGAAAGAGATATCTTACTAAACAGGAAGTGAATGCAAACATTTAAGCACAAGAATAATTATATGTTCGTATTTTGAGGCATTGGTTATGGCTCTAGCCAAAGACTTCTGAACTCTGGGGAGTTTCAGCATGTTTGACTTATTAATGCCAACAAGAAGCGATTCAGAGTAATCAAGGCGACTGTAGACCAATGCCTTGACCAATTGCCAGAGAAATCATTAAATGTGCGTCGTGATAACGCCTAGTTTTGTGCAGCCTATGTCACGAGTGTACGCATATGATGACTGACTTAAATGTGCCATTAACATGGGCGGAGATAGATACAGTAGAATGGAGATAGGAGATTTATAGTAGAATGACAAGAAACGTCGCAATCGTAATTGCCTGTGAAACCAACGTCCATGTTACGAACTGCACTGAATAAGTGAGTCAACCAGTTTTAAAGATTTCAGCCATCGAAATTTCTTCAGTTGTTACGGTGTTGCCAATAGGCTTTGTAGAATTTCAGTTTTCAATGAATTAAGGAGGAAGTCACCATCCAAGAATGAGGCTCCTCAAAGACAGTGAACAACGGCCAAAGAGACAAACCAGAAGAGAAACTGTCATATGAAATGAAGCTTTATGTATTATCATCATCATGCAAATTATATCCCAATGATTTATTGTGGAGTAGGGTTCCTACTAGTGGTGTGGTGTAAAATATAAACAGCAGTGGACCAAGCACGGAGCTCTGCCAAACTCCAATTATCAACCAATTAAGCAGTAGACGAACAATTACCATTTAAATATAATGATTAAAAACCTGGGCTATGATAAGTAGCAAACCAATTCAGTGCAGGACCAGAACGACGATGGGGACGATGCCGGTCTGCTCTCTATAATTATGCGTATACCGAAAGTTTCGAGGAGCGCGTAAAAGACGAGATTGAAGAAGTACACAGGAGACCAGAGAACTAACTGGAGAAGTAGAAGGAGGAGGATGAGGAAGAAGAAGACGAGGAAACAAGCAACAAGCTGAAGAAGTAACAGAATGCGTAGACAGGAGCATACCAAGTACAACGACACTGAGGTAGCAACACGAAAAGCAATACTAGAAGGTTGTTTAGTCGTTGGTATTCGACTGTCATATGCATTTAGTCAAAGCAGTGCAATAGTGCATGCGTCAAGCATAGATATATGCACGTGATCCTCCTTGGAGATCTTTCCACGGCTTTCAACGGATGTATTATATATGCTTATGCATATATTTACATGCATCATATATTACGTTGGATGCGGAAGACGCGTTGTTAGACAGCTGCTGAAGATATGTTTTTTTCTTGGAAGAAAATTTCGCCTGAACGATGATGGAGATTCTGGCTCGAATACTTGACATCTTAGTCGCGATGCTTCTACCGTTATATTTGCCATGTGCTTCGTACGTCTTCCCTCGTTCCTTCACCTCTCTTCCTACTCCTCCTCCACCTCCTCCTCCTCTTCCTCTACCTCCTACTCTTCCTCTTCCTCTTCCTCTTCCTCTTCCACCTCCTTCCTTCTCCTCTTCTTCTTCTTCCTCCTCTTCCTCCTCCTCCTCTCCTTCTTGTCCTCGTTCTCCTATTCCTCTTCCTCGTCGTTCTCCTACTCCTCCTCCTCCACTCCTCCTCCACCACCTTCTCCTCCTCCTCTTCCTCCTCCTCTTCCTCCTCCTCTTCCTCCTCTTCCTCTTCCTCTTCTCTTCCTCCTCCTCCTCCTCTTCTCCTCGTCGTTCTCCTACTCCTCCTCCTCTTCTCCTCGTCGTCTCCTCCTACTACTACTCCTCCTCCTCCTCCTCTTCTCCTCGTCGTTCTCCTACTTCTCCTCCTCCACCTTCTCCTCTTCCTCCTACTCCTCCTCCTTCACCTTCTCCTCTTCCTCCTACTCCTCCTCCTCCACCTTCTCCTCTTCCTCCTACTCCTCCTCCACCACCTTCTGCCTCTTCCTCTTCCTCCTACTCCTCCTCCTCCTCTTCCACCTCTTCCACCTCCTTCCTCCTTCCCATCCGACGAACAGCTAAGGATCCGAACGACTGAGTGCAGTGCTCCTCGTGACGACGGTGTCTTTACGGCGATGCTCTTCTAGATTGCCAGCCAACCCGCAACATGCATTAAAATATATTTATGTGCAGAATATATGTAAGCCACATGTATAAATAATGCTCTGTACATGTGTATATTAATAAGCGCATATATTATATATATATAAATCTACGGCTATACATTTGAGCGTCGTGTCATAGACACGAGATGTAAATCCATATCTCGCTCGAATGATTATCATCGTCGTCGTTGAAATGCAGAGGAATCGTATGAATAATGATTCTTAAAGAAGACAGACAGCGACCTTCATCCGTCCGTCCGTCCGTCCTTCCGTCCATCCGTTCGTCCTTCCGTCCGTCCTTCCGTCCGTCCGTTCGTCCTTCCGTCCGTCCTTACGTCCGTCCGTCCTTACGGACGAACGGACGGAAGGACGGACGGAAGGACAGAAGGTCAGCCGGACGGTCCGTCCTTCAGTCCGTCCTTCCGTCCGTCCTTCCGTCCTTCCCTCCGTTTGAGGAAGGCCGTGTTTGGCGTGTAAAGATCGTTCTCATTGAGCAGAACCACGGAGACTGATTCTTTGTCAAGTCCGTCGTCACAGTAACAATGTATCCGTGATTGCGCATATGGAACGGAATGTAATCGAAAGTCACTTCAAGGAATTTCTCGATGGCGATTCTGGTGACACAAAATCCAGCAAATGTGGCAAACAGGACGATCGTCGTTAATGTAAAATAAAATACAAAGATCCACAAGGGTCGAAATGGGCAAAATATGTGCTGTGTTTTAGTGACAACGATAGACTGTGCCTTGTATTGGCTATAGGTAAGCTGTGCTGCTTTATAATAGGGATCTATGACTGCAGCTCTGTGTATGTATATGGCAGAACGCGGCTTACGACGAATCTATTACCTATGCATACAATTGTATATGTTGAATGCAGAAGGAGGAGGAACATGCAAAAGACAAGGGAAACAGAAGCAGCTCTGAGTTGCTGCAATGATTACATAGAAACGCTGTCTTCCTGCACCTTTCCCCGGGTCAGAATTCATTAATCTACATCTACGGACTATATTCGCTGCCACTGTGCTCAGTGGTTGGGCCGACCACGTGGAATAATCTTCCTTCAGATCTGCGTGTTTTTTAAATTAGAGACTCTGCATACACCTTTTACAAGAATCTGAAAACTGTTCTTTATCGCCGGAGTTGGACTGGGAGCGCCTCTGAATAGGTTGTCTTTGAGGGGCGCTATATAAGTCCTCTGAATGAGTATAAGATGCCATAAATAAACAACAAACTGCCAACAACTTTAACCAATTCACCATTTAATTAGAATTGAATCAGCTATTCAATTATTATTCACTATTCAGTAGCATGATCGTCATCATCGTCATGATATCTTCTTCCACGCTATTAACAGCATCCTGGAAATGGTCATCGACACTTACATGCTTTGTCAGTGTCATTATTGTCATACTCATCAACTTCAGGATCATTGACATCATCATCATCATCATCATCATCATCATCATCATCATCATCATCATCATCATCATCATCATCATCATCATCATCATCATCATCATCATCGTCATCATCGTCATCATCATCATCATCGTCATCATCATCATCATCATCATCATCATCATCATCATCATCATCATCATCATCATCATCATCATCATCATCATCATCATCATCGTCATCATCGTCATCATCGTCATCATCATCATCATCATCATCATCATCATCATCATCATCATCATCATCGTCATCATCATCGTCATGAGTATCGGAATTGTCGCCATGGTTTTCTTTATATTTTTACTACTATCGATACGTCGAACAATTCCATTTGTTTTATTCGTAGTTCTACCACATCCAGCGTTATACTAATATAGAGATAAGTCCAGACGACCTTACAGGTCAACTAAATTTTGGCTATATTCACATGAACTAATACCTATGATAAAAATTGACTGTAATTCGTGAGTAATCGGCTACATGCATTATGGGGCCTCGAATGTGTAATTTGTAATAGTGGATCTGTTGCGACCGTCGCTCCTTCTACATGTACTAGACAATTCATTCTACGTTACGGTCTATACTGCATGCCTATCTATGCACCCAAATGGTTCGCCTGAGAGTTCATACTAATTTTGCCTATCAACAGATGTGTCAGTCTCGCTAATCGGAAAATGCTACATCTCTCTCGTGCACGCATTCTTCAAAGGAACGTCTCCCGCCAATGAATAGATCACCAATTTGTCCCGCATTAATTCGTACAAAACCTAGTCTTTCACGCGGCATTATGAACTTTTTTTATTATAGTCAGCCTGTAGGTCGCAAGTGTAGGGTTCTAAAGCCAGAGCAAATCTGCTTTCGGGCAACAATAGCATATGCTTCAGCATGAAGAATTATACCTGTGAACAAGTGTTTTGCATATATAATGAGCACAGGTGTTCTTTAGGTTGATATATATATAATGTGTATCGATTGTTAAGCGTTTTAGTCTTAGGCCTTAGTTGCGCTGTCGGCTCGTGGGCGCTTGGCCTAAAGTAGCCTAAACATTGGCTGACGATAGATTCTCTACACGTGCAGTTAGCGCGCCAAACTTAGAAACTGCTGATGACAGTGAATTTGAACTATACAGTGTAGTACAGTTGTTGTAAGGCAAGAGTTGAGTTGTTGTTATTAAACTGTGTTTGAAGAAAGAAAGAAACATTCAAAGAACTGTGTCAATTTAATTCTTAAACAGTTAGAAAACGTTGAGCAATTTATATGTAGAGATAAGGAAAGTTCTTGAGGTAGGTCACAACTAAGAAAGAAAAGAGTTGGTGACATATTTGGTGGCAGCAGCGGTAGGATTCGAAACAACGTCTGGGATTCGAAACAACGTCTGGGATTCGAAACAACGTCGACTGGTGAATACGCATTTGAATCATTGGTAAATCTACGACAACGAAAGCCTCAACGACAAAGGTATAAAAGTTTGTTGTTATCAAACAAAGAACAATCCCCAATACTTCAAACACAAAAGAAAACTCGTGTTTTCCAGAAAGGACAGCACTGAAGTAAAGAAGTAAGATGGAGAAATTAAGTGTCAAGAAACAAGCAGAATTGAAGAAGATGTCTTCTGAAAGATTAAAACAGCGCTTGTTAAAGGCTGGTTTTGAAGAAGAGAAACTGGAAGATATGTCACGTGAGGACATGTTAGAAGCGCTAGCTGAAGTCTGGCTTAAAGAAGAAGCAGAAGCGGAAGAAGAAGGTGCTGTCGGTGGTGCTGTGGAAAAGGTTATTGAGAAACCGCCTGGGCCTATGTCTATGGAGACGATGATGCAATGGATGATGATGACAAGACAAGAAGAGAAAGAAAGAGAGGAGACGAAGACAAGAAGAGAAAGAAAGAGAGGAGAAACGAAGACAAGAAGATAAAGAAAGAGAGGAGAAACGAAGAGAAGAAGCAGAGCGTGTGAGACAAGAGGAGAAAGAAATGCGACAGGAAGAATTACGTCTTCAGAGAGAAAAGGAAGAGAAGGCAGAACGTCTTCAGAGAGAAAAGGAAGAGAAGGCAGAACGTCTTCAGAGAGAAAAGGAAGAGAAAGCAGAAAATGTAAGACAGGAAGAATTACGTCTTCAGAGAGAGAAAGAAGAATTGCAAAGACAGCAATTTGAAATTCAATTAGAGCAATTGAGAAAAGATAGAGAAGATGCTGAAAGGAGAAGATTAGAGCAGATGATTGAATTTGAAAAGGCGCGGAAAAGTGACGAAGAGATACGTCAGCAACAGATTGAAGAGAAGAGACTACGTGAAGAAGAAAAGGAAAAAGTACGAATTTCAGAGTTGGAGCGAGCAGAAGAGGTTAGACAAGAAGAACTGAAATTACAGAAAGAAAGCATGGAGAAGGCGGAAGCGGAAAGACAAGAACGTTTAAAGTTGGAACAACAAAAAATAGCATTAAAAGAAGCACAACTCAAAGAGGAGAAACAAAATAGAGAAGCACAAGAACAAAGAAGGCAAGAAGAACGAGAAGAACAGAAAAGGAAACAGGAAGAAAGTGAAACGATGGTTTCGAAAATAAAGAAAATTGGTGATGCCATGAAACACGTGTTACCTAAAATGCCAAACGATATGATGGAGGTGCCATTATATTTCGAAACGGTTGAGAATGCGTTTCGTAGTTTCAACGTGCAGGAACAATTCTGGGTGAAGTTACTATTGCCATTGATGACTCCGAAAGCTAGAACTGTTCTAAACAGATTGTCATTCGCTGATTTAGACGATTATGAGATCGTGAAACAGCACTTGTTAAAAGAATTCAAGTTGACACCGAGAGAGTACAGATCGAAGTTTATTGATGCGAAGAAGACAGCTGAAGAAACGTATACAATGTTTACAGCAAGGCTGAAGAACTTGCTGAACTATTATGTGAAAAGTCGCAAAGTGGAAAAGAATTTTGAGAAGCTGTTTGATTTATTAGTGGCGGATAAGTTGAAAGAATCACTACCACCAGGTCCACTACAGTTTGTATTGTCGAAGGAAGGAACTGATTGTTACGAAGCTAGTGTTGTGGCAGACCTAGCGGACATTCATGTTAATAATCGAATTGGTTTGGCAATTCCGAATAAGACAAGTTTTGGTTTTGTTCCTAATGGCAAAAGAAATCAACAGTTCACTCCAAATTTTGGTTTTCATTGGAAGAGCAATCAAGAAACAGGAAATCAGTTCAGAGGTGCAGAAGTGAAACCAAATTCTCCGGTTGTTCACGAGAATAGAGAATCGATGATGGCCAGACAACGTCCGGTATATAACAAGTCACCACCAAGGTTTGTCGCAAGAGAAGGCAATGCATCGTTTACTCCATATAAGAGAAAAGAAAGCATCGAACAACGAGGTGCAGTGGTGAAACGTTGTCACAACTGCGGATCAGACAGGCATTTAATGAAATTCTGTCCAGTTCCTGTTACAACCTCAAATTATGGTGCAAAACAAGAAAATTCGAGGGTGAATCGAATTCAAGTGGTTGGTGATTCAGAAAGTCAAGCCACAGAACATCAGAACAATGAAACTGAAGTAAAGTCAGTGATGAAATGTCACCTTTCACCTGATATTCAGAAAGAAATTCTATTGCACAATGGAATGCAGAAAGAAATGGCTGGAAAAGATGAAAGTACAACATTAAAGAAAGTGTTATTACAGTACGTCGAGGTAGAAATTCGTGGAACAGCAGGAAAAGAACCAATAAAAGTAAAAGCACTGATTGATTCTGGAGCAGAGGTTCCGGTGATTAGTGAAGAATTACTGGAAGGCATGAAGGTGGAGCAGATTGGAAAAGTGAACTTACAATGCGTGGCAGGAGATGCCATTCCTGCAAAGTTGGTGAAAGTTGATGTAAGGCTGTGTTGTAACGATGTGGAAGAAGAGGTAATTCCGCATAAAGTCAAATGTTCACTTACACCTTATGTGACGTTGATGTGTGCTAGTATTGCAAAAATGGGAAGCACAGAAAGATTCTTGTTGCATCCAGAAATCATTGCAGAACTTAAAGCCGTGCCACAAGTGAAAATGATACAAGGAGATGTGCAAGCGAATGTAACGACGAGATTGCAGAGTCAGCGAAAGAAAGTGATAGAAGTCGAAGAGGAAAGTGAAACTGAAAGTTCAAGCGAAGAGGAAAACGAAAGTGATGATCAACAAAGTTTAATGCAAGACGGTATAACAGCAGAGATGAGTGAACAAGAGATGGCTGCATGCAAGAATGGTAATCTAAATGAAACGAAAGAGGATAATGATTGTGATGTGGCGATAGGAGATTTGTTTGAAGAAAATGAGAAAGATGAAGAACAACAGATGCAGATTGCAGACGCAAAGAAATTCGAAGAACAGCAGAGACAAGATGAATCATTGAAAGCATGGTGGACGTTAGCGCCAGATAAAGAATCTGAATTCTGCGTGGTAAATGGCTTACTGTACAAGAGATATCGAATATTAGAGCAAACGATATATCAATTGGTGTTACCAAAAGAGCGACGAATGAAAGTGATGGAGTTGGCTCACGAATCAGTATTTGGAGGACATCTTGGAGAAGAGAAAACTAGAGAACGAATAAAGTTGTCTTTTACGTGGCCAAAGATGAGAAGAGATATAGTGAAATTTTGCAAATCATGTGAGAAATGTCAATTAAAGGCAAGAAGTTTGGTGATGGACAGGGTTCCTATCACTCCAATTCCAAGAGAAGATGTGGCGTTTAGAAGAATTACGGTGGATTGTGTAGGACCAATCGAGCCAGCATCTGCTGCAGGTCACAAGTACTGTTTATGTATTGTCGATTCTTGCACCAGATGGCCTACAGTGTTTCTGTTGAAATCATTAACTGCAAAAGCTGTATGTGATGCTTTGATGGAGTTGTTCATGAACGTTGGTGTACCTTCAGTGATCACAAGTGACCAAGGAACAAATTTTACTGCGAGTCTGACAAGAGAATTTCTGAATTTAATGGGTTGTAGTCCAAGATTTGACACGCCAGGTCATCCAGAGGCAGCTGGATTAGTAGAAAGATGGAACCAAACATTCAAGAAAATGATCCATCATGTAATTGTTGACAATCCAAGGCAATGGCACAAAGTAATTCCGTTTACAGTGTGGGCATTACGAGAAGTACCGAATGCAACTACTGGAATTGCTCCTTATATGTTGGTGTATGGAAAGATTCCGCGTGGACCACTGGCAATTCTAAAAGAAAGTTGGACAAGAGAAATTAATTTACCACCTCATATTGGAATCCAACCAGAAAAGTACTTGAAAGACATGAAAGCAAATATGGAAAAAGCATTACTGTTTGCAGAATCATATTCACGAGAGAAGCAATTACAGTATACGAATCAATACAACAAAAGAGCGAAACATAAAGAATTTGAACCGGGTGAAAAAGTCATTGTGTTATATCCGACTTCAACGAATAAACTGATTTCACGATGGCATGGTCCATGTACTGTCATACAACGAAGGTCAAAGTACTCTTATTTGATTGATATGGGTGACGATTGTCGAAAGATAATTCACGCAAATAAAATCAGAAAGTACATTACAAGAGCAATGAGTTGTGGACTAATCGTTGAAGAAGATGAAGACTTTGGTTCAGTGGTTGAATTGCTGATGAAGAATGACTGGCAAAATGAAAAGAATTCACTGAATCTTGATCCTGATCAGATTAGCCATTTAACATTGACTCAACAAAAACAATTGCTGGAAGTATTGAACAAATATTCTGATCGCTTTTCTGAAAAGCCTGGACTATGTACATTGGTTGAACATGAAATTGAACTGAAACCGGAATTTCGTGAAAAAGAATTTATGGCTTACCGAATTCCACTCATCTATCGAGCAGAAGTTGAACGACAAATTAAAGAAATGCTTCAAGCCAACATTATAAAACCATCTTCGAGCAGAATGGCAAGTCCGTTGGTAATTGTTAAAAAGAAAGACGGTTCTCTGAGACTTGCCTGCGACTACAGATACATTAACTCGTTCACTGTGGATTGTAAATATCCGATGCCGATTGTGAAAGATGTTTTGCACAAAGTTGGAAAATCAAATGTGATCTCGATTTTTGATTGTCGAAGTGCTTACTGGACTTGTCCTGTTAAGCAAACTGATCAATGGAAAACTGCTTTTGTTACTCACAATGGACTGTACGAGTTTACTCGTGTTCCTTTCGGAATGATCAACTCAGGAAGAACATTTGTTAAAGCAATTAACATGGTTTTACAGCCTATAAATGAATTTGCTGAGCCCTATGTAGATGACATTGCTGTGCATTCAGATGACTGGAAGATTCATTTACAGCATTTAGATGCATATTTAATGCAAATGAGACTGCATAACATTACTCTGAACTTAAAGAAATGTATCTTTGGTAAGAGTGAGGTAAAGTTCATCGGTCATGTGGTTGGTTCTGGAACGATTCAAATGAATCCAGATAGAATTGAAAGTTTAATTAATCTGAAAACTCCAGAAACGAAGAAACAAGTTAAGCAATTGCTGGGATTTTTTGGTTACTATAGACAGTTTATCAAAGATTTTGCACAGATTGCGAAGCCTCTATCTGATTTGACAAGCAAACATGTTCCAGATAAGATTGATTGGACTGATAGACATCAACAGGCATTTAATTTACTTAAAGATGCTGTACGCTCTAAAGTTGTTTTATATGTTTTTGATGTTGGAAAACCTTTTAATTTGTACTGCGATAGTAGTGATTTTGCAGTAGGAGCTGTGCTAACGCAGATGGATGATAAGGGAATAGAGCGCCCTGTGTCATTTATAAGTCAGAAGCTGACTGACACCCAGAAGAGATGGGCAACTGTAGAGAAAGAAGCCTATGCTATTGTTTGGGCTCTAAATAAGTTAAAAGAGATAATCATTGGATCTAAAGTTCACATCTTTACCGATCACAATCCTTTAACTTATCTGACTGAATCTATGTCTAAGTCTGCTAAATTGGTGCGTTGGGCTTTGGCACTGCAAACTTTTGATGTAGAAGTTAATTATAAGAAAGGACGATTAAATGTTGTAGCAGATTGTTTATCTAGATTATAAGATTGTTTATTTTACTGTTTTGTATAGTATTAAGTTTATTGCATAATTTAGTACATGATGATTTTGCAAATTTTTAAGTTTAATTTGCTCAATCCAAAGAAAGGGAAGGAGGTAATGTGAACAAGTGTTTTGCATATATCCGACCAGGAAAATCCTCAAATTAATTTAAAAATTTTGTCACCAACTCTTTTCTTTCTTAGTTGTGACCTACCTCAAGAACTTTCCTTATCTCTACATATAAATTGCTCAACGTCTTCTAACTGTTTAAGAATTAAATTGACACAGTTCTTTGAATGTTTCTTTCTTTCTTCAAACACAGTTTAATAACAACAACTCAACTCTTCCCTTAAAACAACTGTACTACACTGTTTTGTTAAAATTTTACTGTCATCAGCAGTTTCTAAGTTTGGCGCGCTAACTGCACGTGTAAAACAATCTACCGTCAGCCAATGTTTAGGCTACTTTAGGCCAAGCGCCCACGAGCCGACAGCGCAACTAAGGCCTAAAACTAAAACGCTTAACAATCGATACACATTATATATATATCCCTAAAGAACACCTGTGCTCATTATATATGCAAAACATTTGTTCACATTACCTCCTTCCCTTTCTTTGGATTGAGCAAATTAAACTTAAAAATTTGCAAAATCATCATGTACTAAATTATGCAATAAACTTAATACTATAAAAACAGTAAAATAAACAATCTTATAATCTAGATAAACAATCTGCTACAACATTTAATCGTCCTTTCTTATAATTAACTTCTACATCAAAAGTTTGCAGTCCCAAAGCCCAACGCCCCAAATTTAGCAGACTTAGACATAGATTCAGTCAGATAAGTTAAAGGATTGTGATCGGTAAAGATGTGAACTTTAGATCCAATGATTATCTCTTTTAACTTATTTAGAGCCCAAACAATAGCATAGGCTTTTTTTTCCCCACAGTTGCCCATCTCTTCTGGGTGTCAGTCAGCTTCTGACTTATAAATGACACAGGGCGCTCTATTCCCTTATCATCCATCTGCGTTAGCACAGCT